>SJYC01067448.1:0-57400 GCA_006408675.1 Madoqua kirkii
TTGATTTAGCCTCTTTCCAGGGTTTTGTCATTAACATTTCAGTTACTTTCTGGCTTTGTGTCATCAATAAGAATTCTCTTGTGCAACTTAATTCACTGCAATCAAAGAGGGTTGGCTAGCAGAAAATAAAGGTTGAACCTGATAATGTTGTTAATAATAATCACAAATAGTAATCAACATTCAGAAAACTAAGATCATGGCATCTAATCCCATCACTTCATGGCAAATAGATGTGGAAACAGTGGAAACAGTGTCACACTTTATTTTGAGGGGCTCCAAAATCACTGCCGATGTTGACTGCAGCCATAAAATTAAAAGACGGTTACCTCTTGGAAGGAAAGTTATGACCAACCTAGACAGCATATTGAAAAGCAGAGACATTACTTTGCCAACAAAGGTCCGTGTAGTCAAGGCTGTGGTTTTTCGAGTGGTCATGTATGGATGTGAGAGTTGGACTGTGAAGAAAGCTGAGTGCCAAAGAATTGATGCTTTTGAACTGTAGGGTTAGAGGAGACTCTTGAGAGTCGCTTGGACTGCAAGGAGATCCAAACAGTCCATTCTGAAGGAGATCAGCCCTGGGTGTTCTTTGGAAGGACTGATGCTGAAGCTGAAACTCCAGTACTTTGGCCACCTCATGTGAAGAATTGACTCATTGGAAAAGACTCTGATGCTGGGAGGGATTGGGGGCAGGAGGAGAAGGGGATGACCGAGGATGAGATGGCTGGATGGCATCACCGACTCAATAGACATGAGTTTGAGTGAACTCCCGGAGTTGGTGATGGACAGGGAGGCCTGGAGTGCTGCAGTTCATGGGGTCGCAAGGAGTCAGACACAACTGAGAGACTGAACTGAACTGAACTGAATCAGCACTAGTTAGTGACACCTCTCTACACAGATATCTACCCACTCTTGCTTGTGAAGGGAAACTGTCTCCATCTTGAAACTCACAGCCTCCTGCCTCTTACAGCTTCTTCCTATCTCCTGTACCCAGCCTGTGAAACTATCCCCAGGGTCCACTAGAAATCCTATAATTTTTCATCTGGTTAAATTAGTAATATAGATATATGCCTTCTTTCCATCTTTTACTTCATTAAATAAAACAAAAAAGAGACCAACCAGAAGTCAAGACAGAAGATTTAGAACAGTACTATCCTTTATAGTCTTTTTCGGATTGCTCTGATGTCTTAGTTTGTCTGCAGTGACCTCATCTCCTGATGATCGATTGTCTTGTCTATCTAGCCTTAGTGGGGTTTTTGGTGTTATGGAATTTTACTGTGTATGTTTATCTTAACAGAGAGTATCCCTCCAGCCCCTGACTAACAGCATATGCACACACACACACATGCACACACACACACACACATGCACAAATCCCTCCCAACTGCTGTCTGTTTCACTTCCTCTTGTTCCCCATGGTTTGTGTCACTAGCTGAGAGCTCCTGACTGTGATTGAATGGGGCCCCACATTCCAGGGCAGCGTTTCCAGCCTCACTTGCTGTGTATTTCAGGTACCTTTAGGGTCTGTTTTCCCTTTTGAATTCTGCTTCTGCCCTGGGTGCAGTGGGACAGAGCCTTCAGCAACACTCAGCCTTGTTATTTTTGTTCTGTTCAGACCAATGATTCGCTTGTTTGTGAGGATATCTCTGTTTTGTCACACACCTTCTTCTCATTTCCTTATTGTGGCTTGTGCTTGATGGTGTGGTAGGAAAGAGGATGGACTTTCTGAGCATGAATTTGCTTAGTAAATTAGTGAGGTTAGATTAGATTTAATGCTTGCAGAGAGAATGTGATCCTCATTATTTGCAGATTCTGTAGTTTCAAGTTTACTTATAACCTAAAATGTGTTTGTAACCCCAAAGTCAATTCTCACAGCATCCATAGACAGTCAAAATTTTGAATTGCTGATGCACATGTTCCCTGATGAGCTTGTACAAAACAACACTCTGTCTAATGCCCCAGCTTATACTATAAACAAATGTCCTTTCCATGGTCTGTTTAGTCCCATGTATTTGCATTTTTGTGCTTTTGTTGGTGATTGGCTATTTAAAATGCTCCATTGGGAGCATTTTAAATAGCCAATGGTGCTGAAGTGCTGTCTGGTGCCATAAACACAAGATGTGCCTTAGGGTGAAAGCATGTGTTAGATAAGCTTCTTTCAGACCAAGTTATAGGGCTGTTAGTTGTGAGCTCAATGTTAATGAATCAACAGTACTTATTAAATAAAGTGACTTTAAGCTGAAGCACACTAAAACAAGGTTCTTTATTGATCAGCTGGTGAGAATGCTGTGAGCAGAGGCAATCAGGAACCTAACCCTGTGTTTCTTCAGGAGCAGCCCATTCCCTATTTGCTCCTTCAGTGTTGGAGGCAACATTCTAGAATATAATTAATCCCATTAAGCCAATAAGGATAGTGGAAGGTTTGTATGTGACAGTCAGAACCTCCCCCAAGCCGTTCCTAGAAGGCGCCCCAGGGAGCCCTTTCTCCCTGTTCTCACTGACATTTGCTCTTCTCTGATTCTTCTCCTTTGCAGGGTACTTCCTGAATTTTCTGGAGCCAGTTAACAATATCACCATAGTCCAAGGCCAGACAGCAATTCTGCACTGCAAGGTGGCTGGAAACCCGCCACCCAGTGTGCGGTGGCTGAAAAACGACGCCCCAGTGGTGCAGGAGCCGCGGCGCGTCATCATCCGCAAAACGGAATACGGTTCCCGGCTGCGGATCCAGGACCTGGACACGACGGACACCGGCTACTACCAGTGCGTGGCCACCAACGGGGTGAAGACCATCACTGCCACCGGCGTCCTGTTTGTGCGACTCGGTGAGAGGGCATGGCCCCCGGCACATTGCTTATCAAATAGGAAGGTCCCCAGCCACTGAGCACAGATTAATTTGCAGTTTGAAACTGAACACACACAAGCAACAGAGAGGAAATCAATAAAACCCTTCCCCGAGGCCTTTCTCATCGTGCATGAGGTCCCCAGCTTAACCTGTTACCCATTTACTAGTAATAAAAGAAAATAGATGCAGATGGAGGGGTCTATAAACTGGAGTGCAGAAAATAATGCCAGACATGTTGTGTGTCAGGAGGTCACCCCCACGGGGGAAGCCTGGGAGATCCAGACAGGCTCCCACCCACCCACGGAAACCCCACCCAGCCCAGGGGATGGGTAGGGAACAGAAGGTGAGGACGATTCTGTACTCTTGTGCTTATCACAGGTGGTGCAAAGCAATCAACTGGCAGACAGAAGTGTATCCCTTTCATCCTAGTTATGAGGAGGTCCCTACAATGCCCCAGTCATTTTGTCACCAGTGAGTAAGACAGATCTTGTGAGTCAAGGATGGAGGAGAAGAAAGAAAAGACAGCAAAAATTCCCAAAATATCTCCCGATGTTTCTGCATCAACAGAGAGCACCCCTTCCATCCTCAGTGGTTTTTGCCATCCCTAGCTTATAATCTTGGGCAGGGGCAGAGCTGGAGGCTGAAGATGGCTCACCACAAATGAGCACCCTGGGCTGCGGTTGCCTTTACCACGGGCCAGATTGGAAAAAAAATTTATTCCAAATTATGAAGTATTAATAACTTGTCTTTTTTTTTTTCCTTTTAGGTCCAACACATAGCCCAAATCATAACTTTCAGTAAGTATCTGCTTTCCTCAAACCATTTTCTCATTCTTTGTGGGCTTCCGTTATGTAAGAATCCAGGCTATAAATTGGGCAAACATATGTCTTTGCTGAATTTGCTAGAAGTTGGCTAGACTTCACACAGGGATGGCAATGTGCTTGCTTTGGGCTGGAAAACGGTTGTATTTTCCATGTTGAGTGTTAGGGAAAAAGCCATAAAAACATTGATAGTTGCTTTCAGATATTATGACCTTACAGGACAATGGGAAGCGGAGTAAGTGTACAGACCATTCTGCAGGGGCTGCCAGGACCCTGATGTCCCAAGAACATTTGAAACAGGGAAGTGGGTGCATGCATGCTAAGTCACTTCAGTCACATCCAACTCTTTGCAACCCCATGGACTATAGCCTGCCAGGCTCCTCTCTCCATGGGATTCTCCAGGCAAGACTACTGGAGTGGATTGCCATGCTCTCCTCTAGGGGATCTTCCCAACCTAGGGATCGAACCCATGTCTCTTATGTCTCCTGCATTGACAGGTGGATTCTTTACCACTAGTGCCACCTGGGAAGCCCAAACAGGGAGGTAGCTCCCTGAAATCTCAACATCATCTGTAACTGCATCACCAGCTACAGTCTATGAAATGTATGCTTATGGAGCCTTGCGGAACCTCCACCATGGGGTGGGGGTGGGAGGGTTCTCAGACCCACTTCAGAGATGAGAAGACTGAGGCTCAGAACCTGGCTCATTGGTTTTCACCTAGCTGCAGGCAAGTTCTGGCTGTGAACTCAGGCCTCTCTTTTGCTGATGCAGCATCTTTTCTCCTCTGGACCTCACAGGTCCATGAGAAGCACTCTTTTCAGCCCCTGTGTTTGAGGTTAGCAGTGGCAGTGGATTCCTCATTTCCTGGACAGGCCGTTGCTTCATCTCCCAAAGTTCTGAGCTGTGGCACAGACACTGTGTTGGTCAGCCAAGTGGTGTCTGCTTATCCGTGTCCCCCTGCAGCCTCATAAACACTGGCCATTGCACTGAGGTAGGGAAACGCACTGTCTCACTTTTGTTCACTTTTTCACATAAATTAATATTGAACTTGACATGTTTAATTAACAGTGTCAGTGTGTTTTACATTTCCCTGATGGTCTTTCTCCTGTTCTCTGTCTGTGGGAATTCCTATTGTTTCCCACATCCACAGTGGCCACTTTGTGAGGCTAGTGGACAGTTTCTCTAGGGGAGATTCTGGGGATTAGGACAGGCAGGGACACAGGATGCACCTCTCATAAGAGAAAACCTACGAGTGGCGGGTGGATGGGGGAGGGCACAAAGGTCACATCCCCGCACCAGTGTAGGACCCATGTCTCTTATCTTCCAAGATGATTCTCACATCCATTCATTTCTGCTGCTCGGAAGGAAGAAAACTACACTGACTGCTTTGTTCTCCCTTTCTGTCACCAGTGAGGCCGTGATAGACATTTCCTAGCTTATGGTGCTTCTTTATCAGCTAGTTCTTCGTTGTCTTTGCCCGTGATCCTCACATTGTTTGTTCTTAATTATTTTTTAATAATTATGTCTTATTTCTTGCTGGAGAGGATGTAGAGAAAAAGGAATCCTGTTACACTGCTGGTGGGAATGCAAACTGGTACAGCCACTATGGAGAACAGTGTGGAGGTTCCTTAAAAAGCTGAGAACAGTTAGTTACCATATCATTCTGCAGTCCCACTCCTGGTAGTATATTCAGAGAAAAGCATAATTTGAAAAAGACACCTGCACCCCTACGTTTATAGCAGCACTATTTGCCATAGCCAAGACATGGAAGAAGCCTAAATGTCCACTGATAGATGAATGGATAAGAAGATGTGTGGTATATATACAATGGAATTACTCAGCTGTAAAAATAAATGAAACAATGTCATTTCCAGCAACTTGGATGAACCTAGAGATTACCATATTAAGTGAAGTAATTCTGAAAAAGACAAATGCCAAATGATATCATGTATATGTGAAACCTAAAAAGATGATACAAATGAATTTATTTACATAAAGAATAGACTTATGATTATCAAAGTGGATAATGGGGTAGAGAGGGGAGAGATAAACTAGGAGTTTCAGATTAACAGATATGCACTGCTGCTACTGCTGCTGCTGCTACTAAGTCGCTTCAGTCGTGTCCGACTCTGTGCGACCCCATAGACGGCATCCCACCAAGCTCCCCCATCCCTGGGATTCTTCAGGCAAGAACACTGGAGTGGGTTGCCATTTCCTTCTCCAGTGCATGAAAGTGAAAAGTGAAAGTGAAGTCACTCAGTTGTGTCCAACTCTTAGCAACCCCATGGACTGCAGCCTACCAAGCTCCTCTGTCCGTGGACTTTTCCAGGCAAGAGTACTGGAGAGGGGTGCAATTGCCTTCTCCAAGATATACACTACTACATATAAAATAGGTAAACAAGGCCTTAATGTATAGCACAGGGAACTATACTCAATATTTTGTGATACCCTAGAAGGGAAAAGAATCTGAAAAAATAATATATATGTGTAACTGAATTGCTTCGCTATAACTTGAAACTTACACAAATTGTAAATTAAGTATATTTCAATAAAAAGAAGTGATTAAAATATTAAAAAATAAAAATCACAGAAATTGATGACAAAAATTAATGTCTTATTTCTTGATTATGTAGAAGTTAATATTTTTCTGTCATTTATTAATAGTTGCCAGTAATTATGTGGGTGCTTATGTTATCTTGTTAAAGAACACACTAATTTTCTTGAAGAATTCTGATGTTATTTTGATTAGAACTGCAATGGATTTTTAGATAAGTCTGGTTGAAAATTAATGTCTAAATCAAATTGTCCTATCAAGGACCACTTTCTTTGTGTTTTAAGATATTCTTTTCCATGACATTTTATTATGAAAAATTCACCACATGAAAAAGTAGAAAGAATTTTACAGTGGACATCCAATCCATATACCTGCCAATGAGATCCTGCCATTTACATTTTACTGTGCTAGCCTATTTTTAAATACATTTCCATTCATAAGTCATCTAATTTTTTATTCATTTCAATAAGTGGCAGGTATTTGTACACTTATCCTGAAATATTTTACATGCCATTATGGATTATGATATCACTTAGAAATATTATGGGAATCATTAACAAGAGTTCAGCATCTGTGTACTTACTATTCTCATCTCCTCTTTTTGAGTTAAACTTGCATACAATGAAATGCACAGATCTTACATATTCTATTAATAAGCTCCAAAAATGAGAAAACCTCTGCACTCTAAACCCTTATACAGGCACAGAACATCTTATTATTCTAGAAAGTTCCATGATGCAACTTCTTAATCACTACTCCACCACCCCAGGCAATGATTGTCCTGACTTTGTTTCTACCATGAGCTAAGTTTACATGTTTTAGAACTGCATAGAAATGAAATCCTGTAGCATGTAGACACTTGAACCTGGTTTCCTTCAGTTCAGTTCAGTTCAGTTCAGTTCAGTCGCTCAGCAGTATCTGACTCTTTGTGACCCCATGGACTGCAGCACTCCAGGCCTCCCTGTCCATCACCAACTCCTTGAGTCCACCTACTCCCATGTCCATTGAGTCAGTGATGCCATCCAGCCATCTCATCCTCTGTCGTCCCCTTCTCCTCCTGCCCTCAATCTTTAGCGACAACAGGGTCTTTTCAAATGAGTCAGCTCATCGCATCAGGTGGCCAAAATATTACAGTTTCAGGTTCAAACTCAGTCCTTCCAATGAACACCCAGGACTAATCTCCTTTAGAATGGACTGGTTCGATCTCCTTGCAGTCCAAGGGACTCTCAAGAGTCTTCTCCAACACCGCAGTTCAAAAGCATCAATTCTTTGGTACTCAGCTTTCTTTATAGTCCAACTTATATGACTACTGGAAAAACCATGGCCTTCACTAGATGAACCTTTGCTGGCAAAGTAATATTTCTGCTTTTTAATATGCTGTCTAGATTGGTCATAACTTTCCTTCCAAGAAGTAAGCCTCTTTTAATTTCATGACTGCAATCACCATCTGCAGTGATTTTGGAGCCCCTCTCCCCACCAAAAAAGTCAGCCACTGTTTCCACTGTTTCTCCATCTATTTGCCATGAAGTGATGGGATCAGATGACATGATGTTCGTTTTCTTAATGTGGAGCTTTAAGCCAACTTTTTCACTCTCCTCTTCACTTTCATCAAGAGGCTCTTTAGTTCTTCTTCACTTTCTGCCATAAGGGTGGTGTCATCTGCATATCTAAGGTTATTGATATTTCTCCCAGCAGTCTTGATTCCAGCTTGTGCTTCCTCCAGCCCAGTGTTTCTCATGATGTACTCTGCATAGAAGTTAAATAAGTAGGCGGACAATATACAGCCTTGACGTACTCCTTTTCCTATTTGGAACCAGTCTGTTGTTCCATGTCCAGTTCTAACTTTTGCTTCCTGACCTGCATACAGATTTGTCAAGAGGCAGGTCAGGTGGTCTGGTATTCCCATCTCTCTCAGAATTTTCCACAGTTTCTTGTGATCCACACAGTCAAAGGCTTTGACATAGTCAATAAAGCAGAAATAGATGTTTCTCTGGAACTCTCTTGCTTTTTCCATGATCCAGCAGATGTTGGCAATTTGATCTCTGATTCCTCTGCCTTTTCTAAAACCAGCCTGAACATCTGGAAATTTACAGTTGACATATTGCTGAAGCCTGGCTTGGAGAATTTTGAGCATTACTTTACTAGCTTGTGACATGAGTGCAATTGTGTGGTAGTTTGAGCATTTTTTGGCATTGCCTTTCTTTGGGATTGGAATGAAAATTGACCTTTACCAGTCCTGTGGCCACTGCTGAGTTTTTCAAATTTTCTGACATATTGAGTGCAGCACTTTCCTAGCATCATCTTTCAGGATTTGAAATAGCTCAACTGGAATTCCATCACCTCCACTAGCTTTGTTCTTAGTGATGCTTCCTAAGGCCCACTTGACTTCACATTCCAGGATGTCTGACTCTAGGTGAGTGATCACACCATTGTGATTATCTGGGTTGTGAAGATCATTTTTGTATAGTTCTTCTGTGTATTCTTGCCACTTCTTCTTCTTAATATCTTCTGCTTCTGTTAGGTCCCTACCATTTCTGTCCTTTATTGAGCCTGTCTTTGCATGAAATGTTCCCTTGGTATTTCTATTTTTCTTGAACAGATCTCTTGTTTTTCCCATTCTGTTGTTTCCTTCTGTTTCTTTGTATTGATCACTGAGGAAGGCTTTCTTATCTCTCCTTGCTATTCTTTGGAACTCTGCATTCACATGGGTATGTCTTTCCTTTTCTCCTTTGCTTTTCACCTCTCTTCTTTTCACAGCTATTTGTAAGGCCTCCTCAGACAGCCATTTTGCTTTTTTGCATTTCTTTATCTTGGGAATGGTCTTGCTCCCTGTTTCCTGTACAGTGTCACAAACCTCATTCCATAGTTCATCAGACATTCTGTCTATCAGATCTAGTCCCTTAAATCTATTTCTCACTTCCACTGTATAATCATAAGGGATTTGATTTAGGTCATACCTGCATGGTCCAGTGGTTGTCCACACTTCTTCAACTTAAGTCTGAATTAGGCAATAAGGAGTTCATGATCTGAGCCACAGTCAGCTCCCGGTCTTGTTTTTGCTGACTGTATAGAGCTTTTCCATCTTTGGCTACAAAGAATATAATCAATCTGATTCCTGTGTTGACCATCGGGTGATGTCCGTGAGTAGAGTCTTCTCTTGTATTGTTGGAAGCGGGTGTTTGCTATGAACAGTGCGTTCTCTTGGCAAAACTCTATTAGCCTTTGCCCTGCTTCATTCTGTACTCCAAGGCCAAATTTGCCTGTTTTTCTAGGTATTTCTTGACTTCCTACTTTTGTATTCCAGTCCCCTATAATGAAAAGGATATCTTTTTTGGTGTTAGTTCTAAAAGGTCTTGTTGGTCTTCATAGAACCGTTCAACCTCAGCTTCTTTAGTGTTTCTGGTCTGGGCATAGACTTGAATTACTGTGATACTCAATGGTTTGCCTTGGAAACGAACAGAGATCATTCTGTCGTTTTCGAGACTGCATCCAAGTGCTGCATTTTGGACTCTTTTGTTGACTATTATGGCTACTCCATTTCTTCTGAGGGATTCCTGCCCACATTAGTAGATATAATGGTCATCTGAGTTAAATGTCAAGTGGTCTCCTTCACTTAACGTATTATTCTCAGAATTGTCTATGCGGTACATGTTTTGGTAGACAGCTGCTTTTTATTGCTGAAAGGCATTCCCTTGTGTGACTATTTCATTTGATTTATCCATTTTCCTGTTGATGGACACTTGAGAAAATTGCATCTTTTCATGTTGATGAATATTTTAATTTCTTTTAGATAAATTTCCAGAGGTCAAGTTGATGAATATTTTCATTTCTGTTAGATACATTTCCAGAAGTCAAAGTGCTGACTTATCAGATATGTACATGCTGAGCTTTGTAAGAAATACCAGACCTTTCCCTAAGGTAGTTGTACCATTTTGTACTCCCACCACCAGGTAGGAGAGTTCTGGTTGCTGCAATGTTTGCCAGCATTTGATCTGGTTGGTCTTTCTGTAATAAACTGAGCCATTTTTATGTGTATGTAGTGGTTCCAGTGATCTTTGTGTCATTCTGACTTCTTGAAAAAGTAATTTCTTTATTAGTCATTTTACATTTTCAAACAAATGCATTTAAAACAATGAAGTTTCCTCTGAATGTCATTTTAGCTCTATCTTTTTCCCCTCCAGGTATATGAGCTTTTGTTTTCTTCTGATTTTTGCTGTATTATTATCAGTGAATTTGTAATGTATTTTACAGTTGGTAATTGGTGAATACTTTGTAGTAAACTATTGCTAGTAAAGTAATGCTCAAAATTCTCCAAGCCAGGCTTCAGCAATACATGAACCGTGAACTTCCAGATGTTCAAGCCAGTTAAAGGCAGAGGAAACAGAGATCAAATTGCCAACATCTGCTGGATCGTGGAAAAAGCAAGAGAGTTTCAGAGAAACATCTATTTCTGCTTTATTGACTATGTCAAAGCCTTTGACTGTGTGGATCACAAGAAACTGTGGAAAATTCTGAGAGAGATGGGAATACCAGACCACCTGACCTGCCTCTTGAGAAACCTATATGCAAGTCAGGACCAACAGTTAGAACTGGACATGGAACAACAGACTGGTTCCAAATAGGAAAAGGAGTACGTCAAGGCTGTATATTGTCCCCCTGCTTATTTAACTTCTATGCAGAGTACATCATGAGAAACGCTGGGCTGGAGGAAGCACAAGCTGGAATCAAGATTGCCTGGAGAAATATCAATAACCTTAGATATGCAGATGACACCACCCTTATGGCAGAAAGTGAAGAAGAACTAAAGAGCCTCTTGATGAAAGTGAAAGTGGAGAGTGAAAAAGTTGACTTAAAGCTTTTGTACTGTGAAGAAAGCTGAGCTCCGAAGAACTGATGCTTTTTAAAAAAAAAATTTTGTTCTGCTTTACAATACTGTATTGGTTTTGCCATACACTGACATGAATCAGCCACAGGTGTACACGAGCTCCCAATCCTGAAACCCCCTCCCACTTCTCACCCCATATCATCTCTCTGGATCATCCCCGTGCACCAGCCCCAAGCATCATTTAACTTCTATGCAGAGTACATCATGAGAAACGCTGGGCTGGAGGAAGCACAAGCTGGAATCAAGATTGCCTGGAGAAATATCAATAACCTTAGATATGCAGATGACACCACCCTTATGGCAGAAAGTGAAGAAGAACTAAAGAGCCTCTTGATGAAAGTGAAAGTGGAGAGTGAAAAAGTTGACTTAAAGCTTTTGTACTGTGAAGAAAGCTGAGCTCCGAAGAACTGATGCTTTTTAAAAAAAAAATTTTGTTCTGCTTTACAATACTGTATTGGTTTTGCCATACACTGACATGAATCAGCCACAGGTGTACACGAGCTCCCAATCCTGAAACCCCCTCCCACTTCTCACCCCATATCATCTCTCTGGATCATCCCCGTGCACCAGCCCCAAGCATCCTGTATACTGCATCGAACTATAGTGTTGGAGAAGACTCTTGACAGTCCCTTGGATTGCAAGGAGATCCAACCAGTCCATTCTGAAGGAGATCATTCCTGGGTGTTCTTAGAAGGACTGGTGCTAAAGCTGAAACTCCAATATTTTGGCCACCTGATGCAGAGAGTTAACTCATTGGAAAAGACTCTGATGGTGGGAGGGATTGGAGGCAGGAGGAGAAGGGGGACGACAGAGGATGAGATGGCTGGATGGCATCACCAACTCGATGGACATGAGTTTGGGTGAAGTCCAGGGGTTGGTGACGGACAGGGAGGCCTGGCGTGCTGCAGTTCATGGGGTCGCAAAGAGTCGGACATGACTGAGCAACTAAACTGAACTGAACTGAACTGAAGTAACTGTTCTCTAGTTGGTAAGTTGTGTCTGACTGTTGCAATCCCGTAAACTGTAGCCTGCCAGGCTCCTCAGTCCATAGCATTCTCCAGGCAAGCATACTGGAGTAGGTTGCTATTTCCTTCTCCAATGTATGGTAAGATTGTCTTCAGAAGTAATAAAGAATTTCATAGTCCCACTGGCAAAGCATAAACTCTTATTTTTTTATTTCCTTATGTTTCCCAGCACATGGTATTATTATCACTCAAAACTGTGCCAATGTCTTGGGTCACAGTGATAATTTATAGTAGTTTTACATTAGATTTCACCAGTAAATATTGAAGTTGAACATATTTGTATTGGTTTAGTAATCATTGGATTGCCAATTTAAATACAGTCTATTTACCTTATTTATGGATTCATTACTAGCAAATTTTCTTACCCAGTAAAATTTCCTCATAACCCCTAAATTAATAACAAGGATGTTTTCATGGTCGCTCATGGATATGTACAGAGCAGTGAAAACTTTGAGTTGTCCAATGCGTGTATTCTCAGCTGAGGCCTGCCATCTTGTTGCAGCTGTCCTACTGTGCACATGTCCTGTTTTGAGTCTATTTACATTTTGTGCTTTTTTATTGGTGATTTTGCTGTTTAGAGTGGCCCCAATACTGCATGAAGTGCTTTCTTGTTCTCCTAAACTCCAGAAGGCTGTGCTGTGCCTTATGGACGAAATACATTAGATAAACGTGGTAAACGTCATTTAGGCATGAGTTACGTGCTGTTGGCTGAGAGCTCATTATTACTGAATCATTAACCACATTAAATAAGATGTCTTTAAACAGAAACACTCAGAAAACAAGATTATGTATTGATTGGTTGATGAAAATGTTATGATCACAGACTTATGGAAAACTCTTTCTCTATTTGCCTTAGGGGCAATGGCTCAGTATTTACTGGTTCAGTGTTTGTGGTGACTTTATAGAAATAACCATCATAGATAACCAAAATCAACTGTATTTTCTCCATTTTCATCGAGATATTTGTTTTTCCTTATTGCTTTGTAAGAGTTTAAAGTTATAATTTTACACAGTTCCTACTTTATCTAGAATTGATTTTTATGCTGGTTTAAGCCAGGGTTCTACCATAGTGTTTTCCTGTCTTAATGGTCTACTGCCTTGGGACCATAATATCACTTCTGTCATCTGTGAAATTTCTATAGGTGTAGATCTGCTTCTAGATTCTGTTCTAGTAGCTTTTGTGCCTGGAATCAACACCACAATATTCTAACATTATATCTTTATTCCATATGTAGAGAAATATTCTCACTTACTGCTGTGAATTAAATTGTGCTCCCCTCCACAAAATTCAGATATTGAAGCTTTAATCCCTATTCATGTGACTATATTGGAGACAGCATCTTAAAGGATGTTATTCAGGTTAAATGAGGTCATAAGGGTGAGGCTCTGACCTAACAGGACTTGTGTCCTTATAGGAAGAGGAAGAAACATTAGGGATCTCTGTCTCTTTTCTCTGCCATGTGGGGACACAGTGAGAAGGTAGCCGTCTGAAAGCTGGGAAGTAAATAGGGTGACACTCTGATGTTGAACTTCTCAGTGTCTAGAACTGTGAGAAGTCAGTGTGTATTGTTTAAGCGTCCCAGTCTGTGCTATTTTGTTATGGCAGCCTGAGCTGGCTAATCTAGCTACCTCAGCTCAGCTGGTAAAGAATCCACCTACAATGCTGGAGACCTGAGTTCGATCTCTGGGTTGGGAAGATTCCCCTGGAGAAGGGAATGGCTACCCACTCCAGTACTGTGGCCTGGAGAATTCTATGGACATGTGACATGGGGTCACGAAGAGTCAGACAAGACTGAGTGACTTCCAGTATTACTACACCAATTCTTCCAAATTATCTTGACTGTTAACTTTTATTCTTCCATCTGAATTTTACCAGTTTGCATTTTTATCAGAATTCCTTGGCAGTTACTTTTTCAGATACAGAGGTGATGTGTAGTTTTCTGCTTTCAATGTATTAACATGATATTATATAACAGAGTTCCTATTATTGAGTAACTACAGTTCTAGATTGAAATCCATTTGGTCAGAATGACATATTCTTTTAATATGCTACTGAGCTGATCTGCTCACTTTGTATTGGCAGATGACCCTCTATTTGGATACTTCATGGTCGAAGGCAGTTGTCTTTTGGTGGCCACTATTCTTTCCTTCCCATTGACTGTGATTGTGTTTAACCTTCTTTATAATCTCTCTGCAACTTAGCCAAAACAAAGACAAAAAAGAGGGAACATCAGTAGGCTTAAAACAGAATTATCCATGTTCTCTATTTTTGTCTGGAATATCTGTAGCTTTTCTGATGCTGTGACTGTTCTCTTGGGCCCTTTCCTGAGAAAATGCACAGCAGTTAGAGTTCTTTTGCTGTTGGTCAGCTGGCATATCCTGTACTGGCAAATGGGGAACTGAGATGGTGAATAATCAGATAGCCCTGGTTGATTCCTGTGTACAGCATGTCAGCATTGGGGCATGCTGGTTCTGAACCGTGAACAAGGATGATCCCCTCCGGGCTCATCACTCTTTTCCCTGGACCGCTGCCCTCACACATCCACACACACAGATGCCAGCAGTTGACTGGACATCAGTCTGTGTGAGTTGAAGGAGGTGAGGGGTGAGGTGGAAATCCTCAGCGGTTAAGGGATTTATTACCATCAAAACATTGTTTTCCTTCCATCCATTTGAAGGGAGGGTGAGACGGGTGTGTACATGGAGAACAAAGGCTTTAAGAACAGGCTGTTTCTCCACAGATGTAGGTTCAAAGACCGGGTGATTATAGCTTACTCAGGTAGCAGTTTTGGTAATGCAGGGGGATTAATGTGAGGCTGTGTGTCTCACATTTCATGTGTGGGTTTCAGTTCTCTCTGTTCTTTTAAAAAGTGCTTTATTTTCATGATGATAGATGCACACGTGCAGTGCTGGGGTAGCCTGGTGATACTGAAGTCAGCTGATGGGGTAGCAGACAGTGGTCCAGGGGCTGCTCCCCCAAGCCCGAGCTTCGGGGCTTTCATGTTTCCTGTGGTGGTTGTCCTGGGCCACCCTGATGATGGCCCACAAGTATGTGCATGCATAATGTGCTTCACTAAACATCTGCTTAAAGGAAAGTGTGTTTTTTTTTTGAACAATTAAACGTTATGTTAATTACTGGCCACTGGGAAATCATTCTCCTTGAGGCCATGTCCTGAGCACTTACTTCTTCATAACCTGCAGATAATTCCAAGGCTTCCGCCGTTCTCCGCTCATAAGCTCATGACCCTGGCGTCTCCATTTCCAAATCTGACTTATCTCTTTATCTCAGGCCCCCTATTGTGGGCATCTCCAGGGGGATGATTCACAGGCATCTCACAAGTTGCCTGTCTAAGCAGAACTCAGCCATTTTGTACCTCAGAGTCCTTCCATTGCTGTTTTGGGGAAGTTGTTATAAGCCTAGTTCAAACTTGATCCTAATTACAGGAAAATAGCACTATTAAAAAAAAACAAACAAAACCCTGAAACTGCCAACTGACTAGCCAGTAATTTAAAAAACCCTGAAACTGCCAAACTGACTAGCCAATAATTTAAAAATGACTTCAGGAGAAACCAAGCTGCCTTACTAACAAGTTGATAAAAGTAAACTAACTCAGACAAAAGGCTAACGTTTGATGTTAAATTCATAAACCACCAACTAATCAAATTGAGGGCTTCACTGGTGGCTCAGATGGTAAAGAATTTGCATGCAGTGCAGGAGGTCTGGGTTCGATCCCTGGGTCAAGATCCCCTGGAGAAGGTAATGGTTACCCACTCCAGTATTCTTGCCTAAAGAATTCTATGGACAGAGGAGTCTGGCTGACTATAGTCCATGAGTCGGACATGGCTGAAGTGACTTAGCATGCAATCAAATTGAGTTGGAAGGAGGAGAAGGCAACCTAATTTTTTTCTCTGTGACTTCTTGTGATAGGCTCTTTTTTTCTGGAAAATATAACTCCCCTTAAATCCCATAGTGCGAACTTAAATGAAAGTTAGAAACTTAATTCATTTTAAGATTAGTGGCAAGTGGCTAAACCCAATCACAGGTAAAGTAATCAGAGAATACACACACACTTTCCTTAATTCAGATCTCATAGTGACATAAATGAAAGTGTTTGTGCTTTTGCAGTTATAGTATTAGCAATTGATGGTAGCAGCACATTGAATGTTCCCAGCAACTCTTGTTTTCATTTGAACTCATGTATGAGCTTCTCTGGTAGCTCAGCTGGTAAAGAATTGGCCCGCAACGCAGAAGACCCTGGTTCAGTTTCTGGGTGGGAAGATCCCCTGGAGAAAGGATAGGCTGCCCACTCCAGTATTCTTAGGCTTCCCTGGTGGCTCAGATGGTAAAGAATCCGCCTGCAGTGTGGGAGACCTGGTTTGATCCCGGGGTTAGGAAGATCCTCTAGAAGAGGACATGGCAACCCAGTCCAGAATTCTTGATAGGAGCCTGGTGGGCTACGATTCATGGGGTTACAAAGAATTGGACACAACTGAGCAACTAAGCACATAAGCTAGTATGCCCTGTTACGCATGGATGAGAACTTTTTACATACTAACCTCCAGATTCACCCGAAAGTCACCAATCTTCCAAGGCAGATGTGAGAGGGACCAGGTAGGAGAGAATGTTTACTTGCCAGTGAACTATTAGTGTAGGAGCCACTGTGTCGCTGCCTCCTGTGATCCCAGCATTAAAGATAAACATTGCAAAATCCAGTGTTTCTGCAAGGTTCTGCTGTCTTTGATTTCATGACATGAATGTTGGTGTTGATTTTATGAATGAATGTGCTCAGTTTACATTTACTGATATCAAATATGATATCAGTATAATGAGATGCTCTTTTCATCTCAGAAGTAGAGAGGAATAATAAGATGCCTAATTTTCAAGAAAGTCATTAATTCATTTATTCATTTTTTTAACAATTTTATATTAAGGATCAACTATGTGCCAGGCCCTGTTTAAGTTATTGGGGGCCCACCAATGAACTTAAAAAAAAACCCAACAAACAAAAACTAAAATATGCTGCCTTCTGCTGCTTACATTTTCCTGGGAGACTCTTATGTCTGGCTTTTTTCACAAAATATAGCATCTAAAAGATACTTTCTGTGGTTTATTCTTTTTTATTCATAAGTATCTGTTGTATGAAGATATTACAATGTGTTTATTACCTGCTGATGGACATTTGGGCTTCCAGTTTGGAGCAGTTATATAAATAAACTGCTATGGATGTTTAATTTTAGGGAACATGTTTCCATTTTTCGAGGATAAATCCAAGGTATGAGATTGCTCAGTCAGATGGTATGTGTATATATAAACTGTGTAAGAAATAACCAAACTCTTCCCCAAAGTGATCATTCTGTTTTACACTGCCATCAGCAGTATATGAGAGTTCCAGTTGCTCCACATCCTTACCAACATTTGATATTGTCATTTGATTGTAGCTGTTCTAGTATCTCTTGCTGTGATGATTCATCATGGTTCAGTTACATTTCCTCAATCACTGAAAATGGGACCATCTTCTAAGGTCACACTTGTGGAGTACCTGTTAGTTCTTTTGTCCAATTTTTACTGTGTTGTATGTCTGCCTATTGAGTTATGGGAGTTCTTTTGTCAGATATATAAAGTGTTTTCTCCCAGCTTGCGGTTTATCTTTTTTTATTTTCTTAATGCTTTCTTTTGATGAGCAGGAAATTTTAATTTTGGTAAGTCTAATTTATCCTTTTTTTCATTTAAGCATCCTGTCTAAGAAATGTTTGCTTTTGCCTAAATCATATAAACTTTCCTGTGTATCCTTCTACTAGCTTTTAATTTTAGCTTTTATGTTTAAGTCTGTGATCCATCTCCAAAGCAATTTTTGTGTATGGTGTGAGTTAATGAGTTTCAGTTTGTTTTTTTCCATACAAAACTCCAGTTGTTCTGACATCATTTTTGAAAAGACTATCCTGTCTTCTTCGAATACCTTAGTATATTTATTGAAAATCACTTATGAAGATACATTTGGAATTCTCTGTATGTTCTATTGATCTGTCCTTATATTCTAATACTGTATTGTCTTGATAAATATAAGTCTTAAAATTAAGGTGTGAAATCTGCCATCATTCTTACTCTCTTTCATGATTGTTTTGGCTGGTCTAGTAACTTCACATTTCCATTTAAATTCTAGATTTAGTTTGTCAATTTCTACCAAAGTGCCTACTAAGATGTTTTTAACTTTTGATTTTGAAATAACTTCAGACTTATAAAAACATTATAAGAATAGCAATAAGTAATCCCATATGTCGGCTTATCTTTCCCTCTGTAGCTGCCACTATTGTTTTTTGAAACATCTGAGAGTAGGTTGCATTCATTATACCGCTTTGCCCTTTAACAAATCAGTGTATATTCCCTAAGACCAACATTGTTTCCTTACAGAACAACAGCGTCATCTTAAGGGTGCCTGAATTACCATTCATACTCCAGTATCTTTCATTGTCCCAGTAATGCTCTTTAGATCCCCTACTCCTGGATACAGGCTCCTCACCATGTTACCTTAGTCCTCTTTACTCTGCAATAGTTCGTAGGCCTTTCATGGCACTAAGATTTTTGATAAGTGAAGAGCTGTTACTGTGTAGAATATTTCTAAATTTCAGTTTTACTGATGTTTACTCACAATTACATTCTATTTATACATTTTTTCTGAAATAACATAAATGATGTTTCCCTCTCAGGGTATCATATCTAAAGGTATATTACATCAGTTTCCCCCTTATTGGTGATGTTAATTTTTCTCACTTGATTAAGATACATTTTCTGATTATGTAGTTATTTTTTATTTTGTAATAAAAGGAAGTTTGTGAGGAAAGCCTGCTAGCATTTTCATGGGGTGATATGGCACTTTGTGAGACTTGATTTCTTTAAACTACTGAGTATTCCAGTCTATGAACATGGTATGTATTTCTGTTTATTTAGATTTTCTTTCATTTCTCTCTGCAATATTTTGAAGTTTTATGTGTGGAAGTTTTGTACATATTTTGTTAGGTTTATTTCTAAGTATTTAAACATTTTAAGTGCATATTTCAGAGGCATTAAGCACATATGCATTGCTATGCAACCATCACATCCCTCTTGAACATTTTCATCTTTCCAAATTAAAACTCTGTATCCGTTAAACAATAACCACCCCCATTTCCACCCTCCCCAGCCCTTGACAATCACCATTCTGTTTTCTTTCTATAGTTTGACTACTCCTCCATATATTTTTAATGTTATTGTAAATGATGTTTAAAAAATTTTCATTTGCTAATTGTTGCTCAAATGTAAAAATATTATTGATTATATTGACCTTATCGTGTGACTTTATGACATCCATATTAATTTTTATAGTTTTTAAATATATTCATTAGAATTTTCTATGTATGGTGTTGTGTCATCTATGATTGAAGACAGTTTTATTTCTTCGTTTCTAATCTGTCAGCTATTTATCTATCTACCATCTCTCTTCTATCTATCCTTTTTGTAATGATTAGGACTTTCAAGGTGATGTTGGGTAGAAAATGTAAGAGCAGATATCTTTTTCTTATATCTGTGGGGAAAATATTCCTTATTTCACCATTAAGTAAGAAATTCATTGTGGCTTTCTCATAGATGCCTTTTTATTAGAAAGACAAAGTTATTTTCTTTGTTGAAAGTTTTGAAAATGAATGAGTATTGGTTTTGTCAACTGCCTTTTTTATATTAGGGCTTCTCTGGTATCTCATATGGTAAAGAGTCTGCCTGTGATGTGGGAGACTGGGGTTTGATCCCTGAGTTCAATCCCTGTGTTGGGAAGATCCCTTGGAGAAGGAAATGGCAACCCACTCCAGTATTCTTGCTTGGAATATCCCATGGATGGAGGAGCCTGGCGGGCTACAGTCCATGGTGTCACAAAGAGTCAGACAGGACTGAGCGACTAAGACTTTTTTATATTAACTGAAATTAATACATGGTTTCTCTGAGTCTGTGTTTCCAGTAATTGTTTTTTTCATGTTTTTTAAATGAAGGAACTTTGTGCTCCTGGGTTAACCCATTTTGGCTCACTACCCATTTCTATATCGTCTTTTTATTTCGCTCAGTCTAGTTTGCTAGTGTTTAGAGGATCCTGTTGCCCTTTTGATCAGAAGGTCTACTGGCCTGTAATGTCCTTGGAACATACTTGTCAGCTGTTTGTATCTAGATGCATTTGCCTTGTGAGATGAACTAGAAAGTACATCTTACTCTTTACTTCTGAAAGAGTTTATTTAAAATTGCTGAAGTTTCTTCTTTAAATACAGATAGAATTCACCAGTTTCTTTTATTTTGGACTGGAGTTTTAATCATGGGAACGTTCCTGATTACAGCTCCAAGTTCTCCAAGAGATTTGGGGCTAATCTGAGTTTTTATTCCTATTTGTATAGGTATATTTTGGTATATTGTCATTTATCATTTTTTTCTAAGTTGTTGGGTATGTTCATTTATTTGTTCATAAATTTCTTATTATCATTAACATCTTCAAAGTCTTTGGTGAGTCCCCTTGTGCATTCCTGGTGTTGGTAATGTGTGCTTTCTTTTAATCAGTTTTTTCTCGATGTTAGCCCTTTCATTTTTCACTTTTATGCACTGGAGAAGGAAATGGCAACCCACTCCAGTGTTCTTGCCTGGAGAATCCCAGGGACGGGGGAGCCTGGTGGGCTGCTGTCTATGGGGCCACAGAGTTGAACACAACTGAAGTGACTCAGCAGCAGCAGCAGTGATTTCGTTAATTTTTGAAGAATCAACTTTTGGCTTTATTGATTTTTTTATTGTTCATTTTCTATTTTATTGATTTCCTCTCTCACCATTAGTATTTGCTTCTAATGGAGAAGGAAATGGTAACCCACTCCAGTATTCTTGCCTAGAGAATCCCATGGACAGAGAAGCCTGGTAGGCTACAGTCCACGGGGTTGCAAAGAGTCGGACACGACTGAGCGACGTCACTTTCACTTTCTAATTACTTCAACTTAACATTCTTTTCCCAGCTTCTTAAGGGGTAAAATCTTATCAATTTAAGCATTCAAAGCTATGAAGTTCTCTCTTAATTACTCCTTTAGCTACATTCCTCAATTTGGAGTATCCTATTTCCATTTCTCATATTTTATGTTTTCTCATTCCATTTAAAATACTGTTTAATTTTTCTTACATTTTCTTTTTTGAGCACAAAGGTTATTTAGAAGTGTGCTACTTAATTTCCAAACAGTTGGAGAAGTTCTAAATGTATTTTTGTTGTTGGTTTCTAACTTAATTCTGTGTAATCAGAAATTTATGGCTTCACTTTTTAAAATTTATTGTGCGTTATTTTATGAAACACATATGGCCTGTCTGGGTGAACTGCCATGTACACTGACACATGTATGCTGTCTTATTGGGTATATTGTTCTACAGATATCCAAGGGTCAAGGGGGTGGTTAGTGTTTCTGTTGTTTCTTCCCAAAATTTTGTCTAGTTCAGTTAATTGCTGAGAGACAGGGATTAAAATTTCCAACTATAATGATGGATTTTTCTATTTTGTCCTCTGGTTCTGTTAATTCTTGTTCATATGTTCTGAAACTCTGATAATTAGGTTCATTCATGTTATGTCTCTTGGTTAACAGGCCTTTTTATCTGAAAGGTATTTTTGCCAAGTATAGAATTCCAGATTCACATCTCATTTTTCTCTGCTAGTGCGCTGAAGCTGCCATTCTCTCATCTTCTGTTTTGCATTGTTTCTGATGAGCAATCAGCCATTATTTTTTATTTCCTCCCTTTTCTGTTTATCCTAAGCTTTTAGCAAGTTGACTGTGATATCAGCAGGCATGGTTTCCTTTGTATTTATTCTGCTCACTTTTCACTTACATTCTTTAATTGGTATTACTGCATTTTAATCAAATTTGGGGAAATTTTGGCTATCATTTCTTCAAACCTTTCCCCACAACTCTGAGTATCTCCCTTTTCCTCCTGGAATTTGATTGTATGTGTTAGATCTCCTGTACTTTCCTATAACTTACTAAAGCTCTATTTAATTTTTTTTTGTAGATCTTTCGGTCTCTCTTTGTTTCAGTTTGGAAATTTTCCATTGACCTGTCAAGTTGACCAATTTTTTTTTCTAATTTTATCCAATCTGTTGTTAGTATCATACCATAAATGTTTTATTGGAGATTATATGTTTTAGTTCTTCTAGTTGATTCTTTTACAGTTTCCATCTCTCCTGAGATTACCAATATCTTCATTAGACTTTCTTTTGTACGTTGTTTGCCATACTTATGGTTCCTTAAAGTCCTGGTCTTCTAAGTCTAACATCTGGATTTGTTTCTCTTGACCATAGGTTATATTTTCTTGTCTCTTCAAATGCGTTCACAGGTGAATTTTTATTGTACCCCAGACATTGTGGTTTATACTCTAGATTTTGTCATCTCCTTCTGAAAATGTTTTGTTACATCAGCTCACTAGATTACTAGCAGGTCATCTGAAGCTTACTGAGTTTAGGATCCATTTTTGTTAAAGATGCTGCTTACTCTGGAAGCAGGAAGCAGGAAGCCTGTTTATCACAGACAAACAGACCTTCCCATAATAACAGTAACAATTATGAAATTATTTAACCAGTTTCAACAAAAACATTGGGGGGAAAATTTACCTTCCTACATAATTTGTAACTATCTTAGAGTTTTGGTACTGATTACTTTTCAACCTCAAAGGAGCCTGCTTTCCTTTAAAATTATTCATTGTTTATAACAAGGAATTTTTCTAAGCTTTTCTTCAAACCAGTTTTTGTTTCTAGCAGGTACCAGTACAGGGAAGGTGCTGACATGGCCCACTATCTCCTAACCCCTTTGTGAAGAAACATTTTCTATCACAGTATAATGATTCCTTTTTCTTTTTCTTCCCAATCTCCAACTCCCTTCCCATAGCCTTTTTTTTTTTTAACCTAAGATTGTAGTTATTTCTGTCTCTCTCCTCCTTTACTATGAACTTATTGCTATAAAGTTTTCCTCTTTACCTGTGCTATTAGTGCCTGGTGGCATCAGGAATGAAGATTTCCAAAACTGAGTTTCTATCACATTGATGTTCTGAGATTTCGTGAGCATGCTTGTTTCACTGGTGTGGTTTAAGGGATTTAATAGAAGACAGCTTCTGTGTCAGCATTTTTCTTTGGTCTCTGAATGACCGGTTTTACAGACTTTCTGCAGCTCTGTCACTCTTCAGAGGACCCAAACAATCCAGGTGATAAGACATAACTGTTTGAGACTGACAAGTAATTCTCACTTGTTCTCTCAAAATTCAGAAGCCTGGAAGATGTCATTATCCAAACGTTTCTGTTTGTGTTTCTGGACAATTCTCTAAAATTCAGATTCGAAGCCCATGGAAATAAGTGGGCTGTGGACGCAGTGTGATGCCCTTAAGCCCCTTCTCAGTGTGTCTTGCCTGTATCCTTGTTGCTTCCCCAATCCTGTGGGCACGTGAAGGCAAAGAGAAGCCCACAGTGATAGACCAGGCTTTCTAGTCCCTGACTCTTGAGGCAGAGAGAGGAAGTGACTCGTCCTTGTAGGGTCACCCAAGGGACCAACTGAATCAAATCTCGTATCCTCTGTAGAGATGACAATAATAAGAAAATGCACATCTTAATGGCTCTTCTGGCATCGCAGGCAAGTGCCCTACACCCAGTCTGTATATGGTGACGCAGAACCTGAACACCAGGGCAAAGTTGACTTGTACTTGTGTTTCTGTATTTGGCAAGTGTAGGCATTCGTTTTAGTTTAATCAGCGGTTAACGCCAGCTCACAAAGGGAGAGAGAGAGCTGGGTTGGGTGTGTTTTGTTAGCACATGTGCTTGCCTATTTAAATGATGTTTAAGGAATTCTTGACCCAAAGAAATAATGGCCCGTGAGCTTGAGAGAAAGGGCACCCGGCTCTCGCTGACACCAGAATCGCCTGTTTTAGACTATTTATGGCCCCAAGTTCTTTTCTTTGAAAAAGAGATTTTCTTCAGGGGCCAGGAAAACAGCAAGCGAGGGAGAGAGCCAGAGGCGGCTGAAGAGACTGTGTCCTGCCAGACCACTGTCTCCACTTTCACAAGCGTTCCGATTTCCATTTGGGAGAAAGCTGAGATAGGCATTATTAAGTCCATTTGGTTAATTTGGACACAACCCAGCTTTCACTGGGGGATGGTTTAATTCAATGTAGGGTGGATGGCAGGTGGTGGGCTTATGGAGGGTGCAGATTTGCTGGAAAGCAAGCAGATGCAGGCCTGAGGCGCTTGCTGAAGCTTGTTGTGGGAGGACAACACCCCATTTGCTCCACAGTGGACGGCAGCCCTGATATATGTGCTTTAGCCCACTTTTACTGTCTCCTTGGAGCATCCCCAGGGCCACTTTAGAAAGCATCTATCTACTTAGAATGACTGATCTCATTGGCCAAAGGCAGGACTAACAGGTTTTACTGAAAATAATTTAGCACAGACTCCAAAGGGACGTGTGCAGGCTATTCCCTCCAGGCTGGGAAGGTTGGACTGGGGGCAAGAGGGAGGGCTGTGCTTGTGAGAGTCTCCTTCTCTGCCCCCCATATTTGTACACATGGTCTGTGCTGTGGAGCAATGATGAGGTCACCCCTGTCGTGTAATGAGCACTTCTGACTGTACGAACTCTTTGAGGTCCTGCCTGACCCTTTGGCATCCTCTCCATTGCCTTTCTCCATTTGAAAGAATTCTCTCCTATCGCTTAATGGTAGAACACAGTTTCCAAATGATCATCATCTTCATAGAAGCCTTGCTTGCAAACAGTGGGAGTTAATAGAGGTGTCATGTTTCCAACATAGTTTAAGACCAAGATGGAACACATTGACTGTTAATATTCTGTGTGTATTTGAACATAGGCATGAACATGTACACACCTATGTGTATGCTTCATGTTTTCCAATCCATCTTTCATACTCAACTAGTCCTTCATACTCAACTAGTTCCATTCCCACCCCCAACCCCCCAACCCTGCCTTAGAGATGCTGAATTTTTTTTTAATTAATAGGCTCTATGCTGCTGCTGCTGCTAAATTGCTTCAGTCGTGTCTGACTCTGTGCAACCCCAGAGATGGCAGCCCACCAGGCTCCCCTGGCCCTGGGATTCTGCAGGCAAGAGTACTGGAGTGGGATGCCATTGCCTTCTCTGATAAGCTCTATAGTTTAGGTCAATTTTAAGTTTACAGAAAAATTGAACAGAAAGTATAGAGAAAGCTCAGGTACTCGTTCCCCCCATCTCCACATACAATTTTCCTATTGTATGTGTGTTGGCATGGTGCATTTGTTACAGTTTATAAGCCAATTCTGTTCAGTTCAGTTGCTCAGTCACGTCTGGCTCTTTGTGACCCCATGGACTGCAGCATGCCAAGCCTCCCTGTCCATCACCAACTCCCGGAGTTTACTCAAACTCATGTCCATTGAGTCAGTGATGCCATCCACCCATCTCATCCTCTGTCATCCCCTTCTCCTCCCACTTTCAATCTTATCTCGCATCAGGGTCTTTTCAAGTGAATCAGTTCTTTGCATCAGGTAGCCAAAGTATTGGAGTTTCAGCTTCAACATCAGTCCTTCCAATGAATATTCAGGACTGATTTCCTTTAGGATGGACTGGTTAGATCTACTTACAGTCCAAGGGACTCTCAAGAGTCTTCTCCAACACCACAGCTATAAGCCAGTCAGTATTGATACATTATTATTAGCTGAAGTCAGGAGGATCCCCTGGAGGAGGGCATGGCAACCCACTCCCATGTTCTTGCCTGGAGAATCCCATGGACAGAGGAGCCTGGCCAGGCTATAGTCCATGGGGTCACAAAGAGTCGGGCATGACTGAAGTGGCTGAGCAGTAGCAGCATGATTTACGATAAGGCTCATTCACTCTTGATGTTGAATATTCTCTGGTTTGCACGAATGTATAACATGTATCCACCATTAAAGTATCATACAGAGTAGATCCACTGCCCTAAAAATCTGTTTTCCAATTCACCAACCCCCATCACCAACCCTTTGGCATTCATCTATGTTCTTACTGCTCCATAGTTTTGCTTCTTCGAGAATGTCATAGAATTGGGATCACACAGTATGCATGCAGCCATTTCAGATTGATTTCATTCACTTAGTAACATGCATTTAAGTTGCCTCCATGGTTTTTTTTTTTTCCATTTCTTTTCTTGATTTCTCTTTTCTTTTCAGTGCTGAGTAATATTCTATTGCCTGGATGTGCCACAGGTTTTTTGTTCACTGTGGACATTTTTGCTTCCAAGTTTTGGCAATTATGGGTTAAGCTGCTATAAATGTCTGTGTGTGTGTGTTTGTGGGCTTCCCAGATGGTGCAGTGGTAAAGAATCCACCTGCCAATGCAGGAGACAAAAGAGATATGAGTTCGCTCCTTGGGTTGGGAAGATCCCCTGGAGTAGGAAATGGCAACCCACTCCAGTAGTCTTGCCTTGGAAATCCCATGGACAGAGGAGCCTGGCAGGCTACAGTCCATGGAGTTGCAAAGAGTCAGACATGACTGAGCACACACACATAGGTTTTTGTGTGGACAGAAGTTTCCAGTTTATTCAGGTAGATGCCAAGGGACAAGATGGCTAGCTCACCAGATGCTGGATTTAAAAAGAGAAAAAAAATCATTGGGGATAATTTCAATGCACTCATGGATCGTATGTTTTTCCCAGAGACGACTACCATGAGGATGGATTCTGCCAGCCTTACCGGGGAATTGCCTGTGCACGTTTCATTGGGAACCGGACCATTTACGTGGACTCTCTCCAGATGCAGGGGGAGATTGAAAACCGAATCACAGGTAGGAGTGGAGTCCTTTGTTCTGAGACACTGAGCATGCATGCAGCTGCCTGTCGCCCCGCTGGTGTGTTTCCAATCCCATTTGTGTATTTTGTCTCTGATAGCCATGGCCAGTGAATCCTTGTGCCATGTCTCCTGCAAGAGAAAATCGGAGGCCTTTATCAGAAGTGGTTGCAGTTTATCCTATTTGTATATGCAAATTAGCAAGCGCAGTCTGCTTGGAGTGTGCCAACACGCTGACTTCAGTCGGTTGAGCGGCTCCCAGGCCCGCGTTGTCTTGTTTCCCTCCACTACCCGCATGGCCAGGCCCGCACCTGTGATGCTCAGTCTTGGTTCTGCCTTTCCTAGCTCTTGTGCCTTCTCAGAGTTACAAGGAACCTGGCTTGGGTACAAAGTGCCTGGGCCGGATTTCAGCTATCGGGGACAGAGGTTCCAGGCCAACAGCTGTACCCTAGGGACACTGCAGTGAACTCAGACCCGCATCGGCCCTTGGTTTCTGGGCACAGTCAGGTCTTGGTTACCTGCTCCACCATATGAGAAGTGGTTCAGATCCTTTAGGCGTGAACGTACTCGTTTTCCATCATTATAGAAGTTGATGTTAAGAACTTCCTGGGGGAAGCTCCTTGAGAAGTGAGAAAATGAATTAAACCAAGGCCCTGAAAAGCCCTCCACCTCGTGTCTCTGCTCTCCTCACAAACCCCCACGTTTTCTCCGTAGACTCTTTAAGGAACAAGAAGAATCGGGTGAAGGTGGCAGGTGTCCCAGTTGAACTAGGCTCTCTGCACAGTGATTCTTGACCCAGGCTGATCCCTGATGTGGGCTCAACGTGCTCGTTTTCCATCATTATAGAAGTTGATGTTAAGAACTTCCTGGGGGAAGCTCCTTGAGAAGTGAGAAAATGAATTAAACCAAGGCCCTGAAAAGCCCTCCACCTCGTGTCTCTGCTCTCCTCACAAACCCCCACGTTTTCTCCGTAGACTCTTTAAGGAACAAGAAGAATCGGGTGAAGGTGGCAGGTGTCCCAGTTGAACTAGGCTCTCTGCACAGTGATTCTTGACCCAGGCTGATCCCTGATGTGGGCTCCCTGGAGATTCTGGAGGGATTTGCAGAGGGGCTGGCAAAGCACTGGCCTGTCAGGGTACAAAGAGGACCCCAGGTAGAATCTCAGGCAGGTCACTGAATGTTCTTCTAAGTCCAGTTTGACCCTGGCTCTGTCTTTCACCCTCGGTCTGGAGGGTCTAAGGTCTAACCTGCCTGGCCCATGGCTACAGAGACCCCTGAGGACACAGTCACCTGTCCAGTGAGAAATGGAAGGGCAGTAATGGCACTCCGAGATCCTGGAAGGCGCTGTACAGGTCTGGGGGCACATGTTTTGAACTTGTTTGTAGCTATCATTGGAAAAGCTCCCTATGCCATTTAAAGCAGAACTCCTTGAACTTTCTGATCACAATCCATAGTATAACGTATACTTTACATCGTGATTTAGTATACATATATATCTGCTTCACAGAACTGAAATGGGTTACAGGAAACAACATTCGCTTTAACAAAGGCAGTGCAAGCTAATTTTTCCCTTCAGTTTTATTTCATTAAAGAAAAAACTTGGTTCCAGCCTTAATATAAACCATGCACTCTGACGTCCTCTGTTCCATTCTAATCATCATTTAAAATACTAGCCACAGACTCCAGAATTAATTGTGTATCCCACTAATTGGCAAACACTGATTCAAGGCACAGGGCTGTTTCTCAGTTGTTTCTTCAGGAAGTTTAAAGGATAACAACTCAGAATCTAAGCAGACTCATGTTACAGCATTTTTTAAAGATAAACGTTTAGAATGAGGGTTCTCTAGATTTGTGTATTTTTGAAAATGCAAATGTGAAGTTGCTCTAGACTAACTGACGGTTTAGAAGCTGTGCTGGTTGTGGAGACAGTCTGTTTGAAGAGAATGCTTGTCAGAACGAGTTCCAGGGACACTGGAAGCTTCCCAGGAATGAGCCCCAGAACCATCAAAGTGATGTGCTGGGTGTAAACGAAAACAAGGACATGAGTTGTTGGATCTGTGTGATGCCTAGAACCATCTTTCAGAAATAAGTCCTCACATGATAGGTTCTAGGATGGGGGAGAGGAGGAATCCTGTAAGGGGTGGCCTTCACATCCTCTTAGTTGATATCCCCAAAGCGATGCCACCTCTGGCTTTCTTAAGCCTTTCGCTGCCTGGTGGTAGGGGCCAAAATTGGTGACAGATCTTCTGGTAGTCAGCTGTCAGCTCATGTGATGAGACTGAACTGGGTTCAAACCCAGTTCGCCAGCCAACCCTAAGAGACCCTGCACCTCAACCTCTTACTGTCTTTTCCGCAATTTTAACATTGGCCAGAAGGGACCGAAGGCTAAGGATGACATGACGAACACACTATAGAGTTCCCAGCACCCAGTGCTGCGTGCAGTGCATGGAGACAGCCCATTACCACAGCCCGGTGGACCAAAGGGGCTACTTACCTCCTGCGCTATTTTATAGGCTCCACGTGGGTTTCCATTTCCCAAAGGGTGGCCTCAACGAATCACTTGACAGATAAGAGACCCAGGTACAGAAAGGACTGAGTGACTGCCAGTCCTGTGGTAAATGACAGGGCCGGGCCAGAACCAGGCTCCCATGCCAGCTCACCTAACCCAGTGCCAGCCATGGCTACCTTGCTGGGTCTTTGGAGGGAAATGGGTGCCAGCAGTGCCACCTGCTGGCCGCACTAGGCACAGCACTGCAGGTGATGTAAAGTCGCTCAGTCGTGTCGGACTCTTCGTGACTCCGTGGACTGTAGCCCACCAGGCTCCTCCGTCCATGGGATTCTCCAGGCAAGAATACTGGAGTGGGTCCACGGGGTCACAAAGAGTCAGACTCGACTGAGCGACTTCATCTTACCACAGGTCAAAGTGGGATGGGCACAGACGGGGCAGCTGATGCTTTCCTTTGAACGCTGACTGCCACAACCCAGAGGAGACAGCCCTGGAGTGCACGCCTTCTCTCCCGCCGCTGGCAACTCTGCTCCCGTCCACCTGCCCAGACTTGGTCTCTGCAGCCCCCACCCCTTTCCTTTGTCCACGCAGGTGTCAGTTCTTCCCTTCAAGCCCCACCCTGTGATGTCTCGCCCCTAAAACCAAGCCAGCCGACCCGGGCTCCAGACACTCCTGTGATGGCTTGCTTCTCCGCTCTCCTTCACAAAGCCCTGCCCCTCTCCCCGCTTTGAACCTCCTCTGGTTGTTTCTGGGCGCTCCCCAGACTCCACCGGAAGGAATTCTCACCGTCCACTCCCATTGTCACGGACTCCTTCTTGGGCGGCAGGTCACAGGGCTGATCATTCATTTTTCTGGCTCACTGTGTTCATACCCTGGGTCTTCCACTCCCTGGCCAGGCCTCCTCTCTGCACACAGGCTCCAAGATGTCAGGAAGACCAAAGCTCCAGCCTTGTGCCTCTTCTCCAACCTCTCCTTCTAGAAGCCACTCAGCCGGTGGCTTCACCTACCACCAACTGGCAGAGCCGGTTCATAACAGGACCTCAGGAAGTGGTTCTGGGTCTGGTACCAGAATCTTTCTGCCTTGGAAGTGATATCTAGGTGGATGAGATCTGGGGCCTGGTTTTCCTCCTTTCTTGTTTCATTTTTGATGTTCGCTAGGGAAGCCCTAGGACCAGGGCCTTTCCGAGTCAGGTGCAAATCCGGGCGGCCCATGTGCTCCCCGGGGCGCTGCTCTCCTGAGAGCCACTCTGGGCCAGCAGAAGGCAAGCCGGAGGGCTGGGGGTGGGCACAGACGAGAGATGGGGGCCAGGGTGCCGGGCAGGGTCGAGGGCCTGGACAGGAGGTGGGACCAGGGGCCCCGGGCAGAGCACTGCTCCTGGGCCGAAGATGGGACCAGGGGCGCTGGGCAGGGGTGGCCGCGCACGGTGTTTGCCCGAAGCAGGCCCACCCCACCCTGACTCTGGCCTCGCCTCCTCCGCAGCCGCCTTCACCATGATCGGCACCTCCACGCACCTATCGGACCAGTGCTCGCAGTTCGCGATCCCGTCCTTCTGCCACTTCGTGTTCCCGCTGTGCGACGCGCGCTCCCGGGCGCCCAAGCCGCGCGAACTGTGCCGGGACGAGTGCGAGGTGCTGGAGAGCGACCTGTGCCGCCAGGAGTACACGATCGCGCGCTCCAACCCTCTCATCCTCATGCGGCTGCAGCTGCCCAAGTGCGAGGCTCTGCCCATGCCCGAGAGCCCCGACGCCGCCAACTGCATGCGCATCGGCATCCCAGCCGAGAGGCTGGGCCGCTGTGAGTCCCCACGCGCCCTCCCCCAGGACCTGGGTCCTGCCTCTTAGAACCTGGGGACCCCATTCCAGCCGTCCAGGAAAGGCTCACAGACCCGCCCCATTCTAGTAGGGCAGCCCCGGGCGCACAGCCCTCCTGATGCTGCCTCTCTGTGGATCCCCAGTAAGTCACTCTACCCCGGTGAGCCGCACACTTGGCTTCTCCAAGACGGGAGGACTCTAGTCCTACCTCCAAGAAAGGAGCTTAGGGGAAGACAGAGCCCCCTTCCAACCCTTCCCTGTGGTGCACAAGCATCTCTCAGCAGCTGACTGAGGATGGTGGTGCTCCTTGAGGGGAGCCGACCCAGAAAAGAGGTAGACTTCCTCCCAGGCTTGGGAGATGTTCGCTTCCTTGGTGAGGCCAGAGTTCCCTAGAGCAGCAGGGCTCCTCACCAGGGTGCCCAGAGCCTGGTCTCCAGACCCACTGCACCATCCAAAGCCTGGCAGCTCAGCTGACATCATGGAATCCTGGCAAGTTGCTTAAATAGCAGTTTCCTCATATTACACCATGATAATAACTACTAACCTCAGGAGCTGGAATGAAGAGTAAATGAGTTAGTATTTAGAAAGTTCTTAACACAGTGCCTGCACACAACAAGCACAGTGTAACTGGTATTCAACAAACACACACCCCAGGTGTGGCTCAGAGAGGCCCCTGGGAGTGGAGTGAGCCTGGGCTCTGCTCACAGCAGGCTGAGCCCCGCCCTCACTGAGTTTGGGGGCCAGGCCTCGAAGTTTCTCGTCCCTCCTATATAGTTTGGTTTTGTTTCTAATGCAAGTGAACCTGAGGTTAGGGTTGACATTGTCATTGTAGAGTGGGAGTGCCTGCTGATTCAGGGTCATAAGCTTCTGACCAGGCTCTTCCCCACATGTGTCCCTGGTGCATCCATCCATTTAATTTACGGGCTTGGAGACTTCTTTTCTTGGAAGGTACCACCAATCCCTTGGTCTTTTGGAAATTCCGATTTGGCGAGGTGGTTTGGTTATTACGATCCCGTCCTTCTGCCACTTCGTGTTCCCGCTGTGCGACGCGCGCTCCCGGGCGCCCAAGCCGCGCGAACTGTGCCGGGACGAGTGCGAGGTGCTGGAGAGCGACCTGTGCCGCCAGGAGTACACGATCGCGCGCTCCAACCCTCTCATCCTCATGCGGCTGCAGCTGCCCAAGTGTGAGGCTCTGCCCATGCCCGAGAGCCCCGACGCCGCCAACTGCATGCGCATCGGCATCCCAGCCGAGAGGCTGGGCCGCTGTGAGTCCCCACGCGCCCTCCCCCAGGACCTGGGTCCTGCCTCTTAGAACCTGGGGACCCCATTCAGCCGTCCAGGAAAGGCTCACAGACCCGCCCCATTCTAGTAGGGCAGCCCCGGGCGCACAGCCCTCCTGATGCTGCCTCTCTGTGGATCCCCAGTAAGTCACTCTACCCCGGTGAGCCGCACACTTGGCTTCTCCAAGACGGGAGGACTCTAGTCCTACCTCCAAGAAAGGAGCTTAGGGGAAGACAGAGCCCCCTTCCAACCCTTCCCTGTGGTGCACAAGCATCTCTCAGCAGCTGACTGAGGATGGTGGTGCTCCTTGAGGGGAGCCGACCCAGAAAAGAGGTAGACTTCCTCCCAGGCTTGGGAGATGTTCGCTTCCTTGGTGAGGCCAGAGTTCCCTAGAGCAGCAGGGCTCCTCACCAGGGTGCCCAGAGCCTGGTCTCCAGACCCACTGCACCATCCAAAGCCTGGCAGCTCAGCTGACATCATGGAATCCTGGCAAGTTGCTTAAATAGCAGTTTCCTCATATTACACCATGATAATAACTACTAACCTCAGGAGCTGGAATGAAGAGTAAATGAGTTAGTATTTAGAAAGTTCTTAACACAGTGCCTGCACACAACAAGCACAGTGTAACTGGTATTCAACAAACACACACCCCAGGTGTGGCTCAGAGAGGCCCCTGGGAGTGGAGTGAGCCTGGGCTCTGCTCACAGCAGGCTGAGCCCCGCCCTCACTGAGTTTGGGGGCCAGGCCTCGAAGTTTCTCGTCCCTCCTATATAGTTTGGTTTTGTTTCTAATGCAAGTGAACCTGAGGTTAGGGTTGACATTGTCATTGTAGAGTGGGAGTGCCTGCTGATTCAGGGTCATAAGCTTCTGACCAGGCTCTTCCCCACATGTGTCCCTGGTGCATCCATCCATTTAATTTACGGGCTTGGAGACTTCTTTTCTTGGAAGGTACCACCAATCCCTTGGTCTTTTGGAAATTCCGATTTGGCGAGGTGGTTTGGTTATTCCTTTCTGGAATAGCTGAAGATGGGTGCTCCCTGGACCCTCAGAGGACGGTGGCTTCCTCTTAATTGCGGGCCTCCTGACAAACCTTCTCTCTCAGACCATCAGTGCTACAACGGCTCAGGCACAGATTACAGAGGGACGGCGAGCACCACCAAGTCGGGGCACCAGTGCCAGCCGTGGGCCCTGCAGCACCCCCACAGCCACCACCTGACAAGCGCCGACTTCCCGGAGCTCGGAGGGGGGCATGCCTACTGCCGGAACCCTGGAGGGCAGATGGAAGGCCCCTGGTGCTTCACGCAGAATAAAAACGTACGCATGGAACTGTGTGACGTACCCTCGTGTAGTATGTATTCTCTCTTTTTTTTAAAATGTTGACTGGGGGGTGTACTTTGTGATGACATGGTACCAGGAGGCTGGTAGCTCTGGGATCCCCCACCCACCATGTTTCACCACCATGATTATTTGTTTTATGTAAAGTCGTGGCTGGTTATAAAAGTAATACGTGGTCATTACAGGCCTTTTTAAATTATAGAAGAAAAAACCAAAAACTAAAGAAGAATGTGCAAATCACCTCTAATTTCATCACTCAGCAGAGACTACTGTTTACATTTGGGGGCCCTTCTGTGAGCCCTCTTTCCATGTGTGGCCCTGGGATATTCAATTTGGAATCTTATTTCTCAGTGAACACTGTCAAGCATTTCCCACTATTAGTGAAAAAGCTTCCCGTTACAGTTACAACCAGCCTCTCACACCAGCATCTGTGGTTGGGACACAGGCCTCCTGTTCCTCCTCTCTCACCTCCCACTCTGCTCAACTGTTACCCATAGACTTAGCAGAGTAAGGAGAAAATAGGACTTAAATCTCTTAATTGTTTTCCCTAAAGTTTCTCTTTTAAATTATGACTAGAAGAAAAGCGTGTAGTTCATGGTTGCAAATTTTACAGACATTGTTATCTCTGGGCTTTCCAGGATGTTCAGTGGTAAAGAATCTGCCTGCCAACTCAGGAGCCACAGGGGATGTGGGTTCAGTTTCTGAGTTGGGAAGATCCCCTGGAGAAGGAAATGGCAACCCACTCCAGTATTCTTGCCAGAGAATCCCATGGACAGAGGACCCTGGTGGGCCACAGTCTCAAAGAGCTGGACATGACTGAAGTGACTTAGCATACTTGTAAGATGTTTTTACAATGAGCAGTTATTATTTTTGTAATTAAAATTTAATCAAGAGATAAATATATGTTCTTTCCTCTGACAATGCCATGGGAATTTTACTTTGCAGAAATATTTGCACTTAAAAGGGCAGAAATGCAAGGATATTTGTTGCAGAATCACTTGTGATATGTAAATAGACAGGCAGTTGTTTACCAACAAGGGATTAGACAGAAGTTCATCTGTGCCGTGGGACAGTGTGTAGTTCTTGATGAATGGCTGGCCCTGTGTGTTCTTCAACAAACACAGTCTGGTATATTGTGGTGTTGTTTAGTTGCTAATTTGTGTCCAACTCTTTTGTGACCCCAAGACTGTAGCCCACCAGGTTCCTCAGTCCATATTTCCTAGGCAAAAATACTGGAATGGGCTGCCATTTCCTCCTCCAAGGTGTCTTCCCAACCCAGGGAACAAACTTGCACTGGCAGGCAGGTTCTTTACCCCTGAGCCACCAGGGAGGCCCTTAGAGTCTAGTATATTCTGCCACAAAATCAGGCGCAGGAAAATATGGATGATATGATTCTATTTTAAATGAGTTCTATTTAAATTCTATTCCTAAAAACTGTATGAGCTGCTTCTTCTATGTCAAATTAGTTGAATATTGGTTATGTCATGTTCAGCTTAAATATATACATCAAAAAATAAGTGAATACCAACCTGTTAACAATGTTATAAAGTGAAAAGTGTGCATACTCAGTTGTGTGACGTGACCCAATGGACTGTAGTGCCAGGCTCCTCTGCCCATGGAATTTTCCAGTCAAGAATATTAGAGTGGATTGCCATTTCCAAATTACCTATTAAGAATATTCAATTATTAATAAGCATGTATTCTGTTCATGATTTTTAAAAGAAATGATTTTAAAATGGATATATGAAACTATGGATAGTGCCCACATCTCATCGTGGCTTGAAGATCATGAAATTTCCCTCCTAGCCCTTCATCAGGAAAAATGACCCAGAATCTCCACTGCCCCTGAGGCTTTGAGAACATCTGCCTCCAGAGTGGAACCAGGAGGGTTTTGTGTGTGGTTGTATCTGATTTTTATCTTCTTTTCAAGACTAGGGAACAAGACTGGGTTTGGGACAATGCTGGTGATAGTGATAATTTTTAGAACTGAATTAGCTCTTTAAGGGAACACATGGACCAGAAATCACTTGTTTGCTTTCTGATGGAAAGCTCATTACCACTGGTTATAGGGAAGCCCAAGTTCTCCTGCAATTATTCACAAGGTGAAGATGAAAACTGCTGGGGAGGGGGGGTGCAGTCAGGGGCGGGGCTTTGGAAAACATGCTTTCCACATCACAGAGAAGAAGCCTTAACTGTCCCTCAGGGAGCAGCACCGAGGCGCTTCAACCTTGTGGCCCAATGCCCTCTGTGCTGTCCTGTGAATCCTGTAGGGTAGACAGTACGTTGCTCCTCACCACAGAGGGAAAAAAAAGAGAGAGAGAGGGAAAAAAAAGAGAGAAAGAGAAAAAGAGAAAAAAAACATCCTGAAGCCTCAGAGTTTGTACATCTTAACTACTGTTTTTCAAGAATTTGTGTGCCCTTGCTGCACATTGTTGGGTTAAACCCGGTGGATGCCAGTGCTCTTTTAAATCATGTGCATTTTTAATGATTGCCTTTTAAGAATATACATTCGTTGTACAAACATGAGGAAAGCCCTAAAATGTTGAATGAAGTCAAGGATCATTTCTAATCCCAACATCCAGTTCCTTTCACTGAGGATCAGCATGAAGTTTGTATTTCATCAAGTTTAGTCAACTCATCAAGTTTAGTCAACATGAAAAGATCAGAGCACTATGTCCAACAGGATTCAGGTTAGGAAGCAACATGGTGGTGGTGATCGCTACTGTAAGACCTTTAGAGTCTGTTGTCTGTGCTCTGTATTCTGAATTGCTCCCCCACAGGGAGTTCTAGGTCATGCCTCACATGGTGTGCATTTTGGGGTGCATAATGTTTTTTGAGGTTTGGGTTGTAATTTTTTCCCTTCGTGCAGCTTACATAACTATCTGCTGCTGCTGCTGCTGCTGCTAAGTCGCTTCAGTCGTGTCCGACTCTGTGCGACCCCAGAGATGGCAGCCTACCAGGATCTTCTGTCCCTGGGATTCTCCAGGCAAGATCACCGGAGTGGGCTGCCATTTCCTTCTCCAATGCATGAAAGTGAAAAGTGAAAGTGAAGTGGCTCAGTCGTGTCCGACTTCACGACCCCATGGACTGCAGCCCACCAGGCTCTTCCATCCATGGGATTTTCCAAGCAAGAATACTGGAGTGGGGTGCCATTGCCTTCTCCGACATAATATCTACTAGTGCTTAAATAATTTAGTTGGAGGTGGGAGTGGGCCGGTGGAGAACTCCGAGTTGAAAAGGGGGTTATTTTCAGAAAAACCATGGATGCCTTGCTGTTCACAGGTCCCCAGGACAGCAGCAGGATGGGAATTCTGTACATCTTGGTTCCAAGCATCGCCATCCCCCTTGTCATCGCATGCCTTTTCTTCCTGGTCTGCATGTGCCGGAATAAACAGAAGGCTTCTGCCTCTACACCACAGCGGCGGCAGCTGATGGCCTCGCCCAGCCAGGATGTGGAAATGCCTCTTATCAACCAGCACAAGCAGGTCTCTGGGCCAGTATTTATTTAAAGAGGTTGCTCCCCCAGGCTAAACCTCTACCTGGAGATTGGTTACCCCCAGTACTCACTTTCTTAATTTGCTTGATTCACAACACATGATTCTTTTAAACCGGCCTTCTTTTTGCCCTTTCTTCTCTAAAATATACCAGGACATTTGCTTCCTTAGGGGATATATGGCAGGTGAGTTTGGAATTCACTGTTTTGCCTCGACAGAGATCTGCTCTATTATTAAGGGCTGGGAATGAGCTTTCCTCATTCAGCAGTGCTTCAGCTGTCCCCTCAGGAGGACACACAAAAGACGGGCTCAGATTGCCCCCACAACTTGAGGGTTGAATATGGCATTTTAAAGAAATGAGGGCCTGTTTTCTGGTCAGTTTGGGTTTGGGCTGACTTTGTTTTGTTTCTCAGGGAAGGACAGAGCAATAGTCTTATAGAGGTGGTAGTAGGGGCAGGTCACCCCTAACCTGAGTTCCTAGGATGGTGAAAACGAACTGAAATGTATAGCACAGGAGAAGGTCTCCCCAAGCTCACCCAACCTCTGTGAAGGGGCATTTACATTACATGCAAGTTTTGGGGGGAAATCATTTCAATCTGGGCTTTGAAGTGGAGGAGGCTGGACTTATTCAGTTTGTAGCCAGGCATCACTCAATTTTTGCAGGGGGTGGCAGGGTGGAAGGGGGTTTAGCAGGTGAGGACACAGATTTCCCTGGGTTCAGACAGCCTCTGAGGACAGAGCTGGGCACACAGAAGGGGCAGGAAGTTATAGAGGCTGAGAGATGCAAGACTCGAATCAATTTCACCAGTGTGGTGCCCCTGTCATGTGGCATCTAATGAAGAGTCTAGTCAAAAGGAAGCAGCAAGACAGGCCCTTTGAGGTGCATCTGGAGAGCAGCTGGCCTGGACTCTAAAAATGATTCAGATCGTGGGAAGCACACCTCAGGGTTCAAGAGAAATAGACATCAGGGTCTTGCTGACGAGCAGAGGCGGCTGGGCCTATTGGTGGGCACATAGCAGGGAGCAGCAGCAGAGGCCCTCAGTGGGGGACACGGCTGGGAGGGTGGTGTCCTGGGACAGCTGGAGCTCAGTGTGCACACACTCACCCTCACCTACACACTTTGCGATGCTTTCTTGGGGTAGCGGCATTGTTTGCAGCCTGGTTGGGACCATTTGAAGGTTTCAGGCAGTCCCATGGCATTGAAGCACATTTAAGAGCAGAGAGCAGTGTGATGCAGACTAAACCTGAGCCTGGTGGGGCTAGGGAGTGGCTCTAGGAGCCCCCACCCTACCACTTCTCCAGCTGTCTGGCTCTGCCTTCTGGTGTCTTGGCAGAAATGTTTCACTGGGGCTTTTCTTCTTGGCAGGCCAAACTCAAGGAGATCAGCTTGTCCACTGTGAGGTTCATGGAGGAGCTTGGGGAGGGCCGATTCGGGAAGGTCTACAAAGGCCATCTGTTTGGCCCAGCGCCGGGTGAGCAGACCCAGGCCGTGGCCATCAAGACGCTGAAGGACAAAGCGGAGGGTCCGCTCCGGGAGGAGTTCCGGCACGAGGCCCTGCTGCGGGCACGGCTACAGCACCCCAACATCGTCTGCCTGCTGGGCGTGGTGACCAAGGACCAACCCCTGAGCATGATCTTCAGCTATTGCCCACACGGGACCTGCACGAATTCCTGGTCATGCGCTCGCCGCATTCGGACGTGGGCAGCACGGACGACGACCGCACGGTGAAGTCCGCCCTGGAGCCCCCAGACTTTGTGCATGTAGTGGCGCAGATCGCCGCGGGCATGGAGTACCTGTCCAGCCACCACGTGGTCCACAAAGACCTGGCCACTCGAAACGTCCTGGTGTATGACAAGCTGACCGTGAAGATCTCGGACTTGGGGCTCTTCCGCGAAGTGTACTCGGCAGACTACTACAAGCTGACGGGCAGCGCGCTGCTCCCCATCCGCTGGATGTCCCCCGAGGCCATCATGTACGGCAAGTTTTCAGTGGACTCGGACATCTGGTCCTACGGTGTGGTCCTGTGGGAGGTGTTCAGCTACGGCCTGCAGCCCTACTGCGGCCACTCCAACCAGGACGTGGTGGAGATGGTCCGGAGCCGGCAGGTGCTGCCGTGCCCGGACGACTGCCCCGCCTGGGTGTACGCGCTGATGATCGAGTGCTGGCACGAGTTCCCCAGCCGCCGGCCCCGCTTCAAGGACATCCACAGTCGGCTGCGCGCCTGGGGCAACCTGTCCACCTACAACAGTTCGGCCCAGACCTCGGGCACCAGCAACGCCACGCAGACCAGCTCGCTGAGCACCAGCCCAGTCAGCAACGTCAGCAATGCCCGCTACGGGGGCCCCAAGCAGAAGGCCCAGCCCTTCCCGCAGCCCCAGTTCATCCCCATGAAGGGCCAGATCAGACCCATGGTGCCCCCTCCCCAGCTCTACATCCCGGTCAACGGGTACCAGCCGGTGCCGGCCTATGGGGCCTACCTGCCCAACTTTTACCCGGTCCAGATCCCAATGCAGATGGCCCCGCAGCAGGTGCCCGCCCAGATGGTCCCCAAGCCGGGCTCCCATCACAGCGGCAGTGGCTCCACCAGCACGGGGTACGTCACCACCGCGCCTTCCAATACGTCGGTGGCGGACAGGGCAGCCCTGCTTTCGGAGGGCACTGAGGATGCGCAGAATGTCCGGAAGACGTGGTCCAGAGCCCCGTGCAGGAAGCGGAGGAGGAGGAGGACGGCTCGGTCCCTGAGACCGAGCTGCTGGGAGACAACGACACTCTGCAGATGGCCGAGGCCGATGTCCAGCTGGAAGCCTGAGGGCCATGGGGCCGTAGGGCACTGAGTGGACGGACAGGAGCCTTGGGTGGAGGGCAGCCTCCCTGTGCCAAGTCCTCCTCAACAGTCCTCTTGTGCACAGAGCCGCGCTGTGCCCACCTGTTTGGTCGGAGGGTCTTTTGGCCAATGGCTCCTGACCAGGCGAGGGTAGTAACCCAGCAGGACACGTGGTGACTCCCCAGTGCCACCTACATTTCCCCGGAGGTCGACATCAGTGAGCAGTGCTTGTGCTTTGAAGGAAATTAGGTAACATCTTCTCTCCGTGTTGTCTATGGATTGAGTATGTCCAAACATTGGGAAAAAGCAGCCTGCAACAAGTTGGGACCTTGGGATTTGTGATGCCCAGTGGCTGGGCTGCAGGCTGAGGATGGAGGAGGCTGCTTTTCTCTCTGCTGCCCCTCACCTGCCAGTAACAGTCTCCCCTCACCCACCAAAGATGAATGGGAACAAGTGGCCACCTGTCAGGGTCTGATGAGGAAGGGGGTCCTGGAATGGGAGTTCTGTATTGAAATGTTATGTGCCTTAAAAGAAACCCACATGATTTTGTATTCTTGTGAAATAACTTTTTAATTATCCTGCATGTGTATTTTGCCCAGTTTTCTGGAATTCAAGGGAAAATGTTTTGGGGCCTTGGAATGTTACAAAGGAGGCAACATTGTACAGAGCACATTATTGTTATTATTTTTTTTTAGAATCCTGTACAGACCTTAAATGTAATTTATATGGTTTTTGTATGCCGTTTTCATTGAAGTATTTTGAGCTTAAAATAATGACTTCGTAATTTAACTGTTTACGTTACCCACGTTGGGATACCACCTGATTGTATTATGGTTTGCTTGTGTTTGTATGTGTAAGCGAGGTCCGTTCATTTCGAGCTCCTGTGACAGAAGGCTCACAAGTACATTGCATCGGACACACGGGATAGAGTTCACCTGTAACTCCCACACCTGGTATACCCAATAAAGCAAAAGAGAAGGTTCAGTCGGCTCTGCAGGTCATGAGGATGTGAGGCAGTGGGGGTTGCTGGATGATGGAGACTCCGAATGGTGATGATTTGGGCCGTGGTTGGGGCTTGTCCAGGAGCAGCATTTGAACGTGAATATATTATATGTTGGCAGATGAATGATGGGAACAGGTTGCATTGCTTTTCTTGGTAAAGTCTTAGCAGGGATTAAGTGCAGATGAGGTGAAGATGGTTTGGGGTTTTAAACCTCTCTCTTCCTGAGGTCCCAAAGCCCCTGCCAATTTTTAGACCTGGAGTCTGGTGCTTCCCAAGGCCTGGAGCAGGGCTGGAGGGAGAGACAGTGAAGGAGACTAGGCCTCCTTCACCACCTGCCCGAAGCTACCTGCATTCCAGCGTAGGTCAGCAATGCAGCCGCCGAGTTCCGGTACACCTGGACCAGGGTACACCTGTGGGGTCGGTGGCTCCAGGGCTTCCAGTCAGGGGAGGGGTTGGATGAGGCCTGGAGATGCTTCTGCTGGCCAGCTAATGGCCCCTGCTGCCCCTCTCCCCTTTACCCTGGCATGGCCTGGGTGGTTTTCCATGTTTAATGGAGTGGGTCCACAACCCTGGGTTAAGCGAGGTTCAGCTAGGAATTCACTTCACATCCACAAGCAGCTGCCCTTTATCATGCATCGGAACATCTGATGCAGCTTGTTACAAACAAGCACTGGCCCACTTGCTCCCAGGCAAGTCTGGGTGGGGCCAAGAAAGTGCATTTCTAACAAGGGCCCAAAGGGTCCTGAGGCTGAAAGCCCCTGAAGTACAGCACCATGGGTCTCCCTGGCTCTCTGGAGCCTCAGGCCCCGTGTACACCCTTGCTCCTCTCTGTTAGCATGATGCTGCTAAGGGATATAGCCATGCACACAAATAACATGTCTGAGTGTACATCCTTGAATGTCTGGGAGCCCCCTGGAGCCTCTCTCCTGGCCAGTGTGGTCTGGATTGCATATTAAAAGAACTCAAGGCTACAGGGGGCTACTTCTCATTTCCACTGATCTGAAAGAGGAACTTCAGTTTATCTCTAATTTGGTACACCTGATGGTTTAACTGTTTCGTTGAGACCTAAGAGTGAAAAATGGGAAATAGCCCTTTGGCTGCCCTGTCCGCAGACCTAGCCAGGGAGGCAAGCGGCTGCTTCAGTTTCCCGTCACTCAGCACACAGACGTAAAGGCGGTGCTCAGGGCCTTGGCCGGGACCACAGAGCGAGCAGCCAAGATTCTGCAGAAAGACAATTGGAGGGTTTTTTGGCAGAGTGGGGGAGGTTTTGATCTGGGTGATTTTTTGGCTCGAAATAAAATTTGTTTGTTACTGCATCTTTAGGAAGTTTATTGAGCTTTTACAGTTGGTGCAGTTGAATGAAGGTGACTTAATTGGGATGTTCCAGAACACATTTCAGAGCTAAGCTGCATAATTCAGATATATGTCACTTGTATTGTCCCACCTATCCTCATGCCTGTTTACACCCACAAGAGGAAGATTTCCACACCAACTGAGTAAGGTCACATAAGTGTTCAGTTCAGTTCAGTTCAGTTGCTCAGTCGTGTCTGATTCTTTGCAACCCCATGAATTGCAGCATGCCAGGCCTCCTTGTCCATCATCAACTCCCAGAGTTCACTCAAACTCATGTCCATCGAGTAGGCGATGCCATCCAGCCATCTCATCCTCTGTCATTTCCTTCTCCTCCTGCCCCAATCCCTCCCAGCAAAAGGGTCTTTTCCAGTGAGTCAGCTCTTTGCATGAGGTGGCCAAAGTATTGGAGTTTCAGCTTCAGCATCAGTCCTTCCAATGAACACCCAGGACTGATCTCCTTTAGGATGGACTGGTTGGATCTCCTTGCAGTCCAAGGGACTCAAGAGTCTTCTCCAACACCAAGCCATACAAAGCCACAATTACTTTGTACATGTTTTTTTTTTTTTTTGGTATACAGTACTTGTTGAAACAGTCTGTCAGAGCAATGGCTAACTTTTCTGTGTGACTTTTAGTGTATTTTACTTGATGTTATAATTATGTAACTCTTCCCACTAAATCAAGACAAAACTCTTGGGTCTCTCAACAGGGAAACACTTGTTTAAAAATGTTTGCTTTGGAAGAATTCCACCTCTCAGTTCAGTATTGATAGCTATTTTCAGACAGTTTATGACTTTCTGACAGGAACTTTGAAAATCTATTTTGAGATGAACTTTTCAGGAGAAGGCTGTATCAAAGTAAACTTGCGTCGGATGACTAGCTTGATACCTAGCCGCGGGAAATCAGTGTGGCCTTTCCAGGTCAGAACTGTTTCCAGCCTCACCTCCTGTTTTTCCTTCATCAGTCCCTAAAGTCATAGTAGACACTACCACTGGAGTCTCTAGTAGTAGAGACTTGAGTGGAGACTTTAGTCCCTAAATTAATAGAGACTATAAGTGTTTCTTGGCCCGGACTGGTGCTCAGAAATTAGTTTTTGAAATAAGAGTAATGCTTTATTTTCATGGAGGACACCTGAATTTAAACTACCTGACACCCTCACTGAGAAGGACATGAGCCTGACTGTCAGATCTATTTCTTTCTCAGCTTTATTTCATTCATATAGTTATTCAATAGCGAAAACAAATAGCTAATATTGTAGCTACAGCTCGTTCCTGTCGTTCAGAGTCACAGTGGAAATTTCCTTTCCCATCCCCAGCTATCCCCTCACCAAGTAATGACTACTGTTGGTTCATTGTGGATTCTGTCAGTTTCTTAATGCATCTATAAGAATGTATACAATGTATTCTTATATTTATACCATTTTTTAAACATAAGAGATACCTACTCTACAAATGGTTTTCTGTTTACTTTTTTCACATAGCTGCCTCTCTGGGGTCTTGGCTTGTCAGTGGCTGGTGGCTGGTGTACTGGAGGAGTTCCTAGCCGTTGTCCTGCCCTGAGGCCCTAAGGGCAGGGGTTAGAAGGAGGCAGATGTCACTGCAGTACCCCCCACCAACCTTGCCCCCACCCCCCCACAGGCTCTGGAATGCGTGTGGGTGGAGTGAACAGAGGACTGTGACAGACACACTTGGCTCAGCTGTAATGTGTGTTTTTTAAAAAAGATAGGACAAGTTAACATCTTTAATTGAATAGTATTGCTTTTTCACTAGTTTATTCTGTCCCAGTCTGAAGTGCTGAGGTTTTAGTGCAAAATGTTGCCCAGGCATAGAGACACAAACTCAAGACCATCTTTTATGCTTTGGAAGGCCTCCTGGAAGTATGCCAGTACCAAGGGAGAGATGGGGCCATGACCACTTTTTTAGAACTCTAGAAGGCAAGTACAACACTCCCTCAACCTCACTGTTCCAGGATGGCAACTGCCACACACACACACACACCCCTGCTCAACATGGCAACAGTACTCCCCACCATAGCAATGAAAACTGCCCACCCTGGGATGACAGCACACCCCTCCCACCCCCCCAGGTCATGACTGCATCCTCCAGACGGCTAAGATGAGGTGATATTAATGGTATTTCTCAGATCTAGATGGAAAGTGAGAAGGGAGACAGTGTCCAAACAGGTAAAAGAATTCAGGTGAGAGGCAGCCACACCCCTCCCTGTGCTCCTGCCGCCCCCATTCATGTCAATTCCATGTTTAACAGTTAAAAAAAAATCATCTTATCGGTTTTTTGTTTTTTTTTTTTTTTTTTGCTGAATTTTATATTTTGCTTGTCTCTTCACCATGGGGCTTACTGAAAAACTACACTAAAGCCATCTCTTTGAGGGAAAACTAAACTAATAAGAATGTAGAATCATGAATTTTGTCAAGGAAACTCACTATTACTTTGAAATATGTGGCCCCATGAAGAGTAGCCTGCCAGGCTCCTCTGTCCATGGAATTTTCCAGGCAAGAACACTGGAGTGGGTTGCTTCCAGGAGGGTCTTCCTAACCCAGGGATCAAACCTGAGTCTCTTGCATTTCCTGCAGTGGCAGGCAGATTCTTTAGTGCCACCTGGGAAACCTTGAAATACACAGAATAATCCAAATTAGGCTATAGGAGCCCAGGGAAAAGACTGAAGAGACTAACAGGCAGATTGCCTGCAAGGTGGTTTTCATGTTCAAGAAGCATCCTCCTGCTAGATGACATCCAGTCTCAATTTGCTACACAGCTTTTCCCACAAATAATGCAAAGGTGTACTTCAGCCATGGCACAAAGGTAGACATTAGCTGGTGTTTGAATGACTTACAGGATGGGGGATGGGAATAGCTGGAATTTCCACCCTGTAGATGGCCCACCTGAAGGGCCAGCCACAGGTACTTCCACATCTGGCCGTTATCTTGTTTCCAGACTCATATGCTATACCCTCATCCTCCTAACCTAGGAAGATAGATATCTTAGAACTTACTTCCATGAATTCACTCACCCAAAGTATACAATTCAGTGATTTGTAGTAAATGTGTAAATATTGCAGCCTTCACCCCAATCTAATCTTAGAACATTTTCGTCACTTCCTCAGCCCCAGGCAATCTGGCCTGTTTTCTGTCTGAATGGATTTGCCTTTTCTGGACATTTCATATAAGTGGAATTAAACAATATGTAGCTTTTTGTTTCTGGCTTCTTTCACTTAGCAGAATGTTTTCAAGATTCAACCAAGTTATATATGCATCAAAGCTCATTTTATTGCTGAATAGTATTCCATGGAATGTTTTGTTTATCCACTCATCCATTGATGGATATTTGGATTTTTTTCAGTTTGGGGCTGTTTGAATAATGCTGCTATGAACATTGTGTATGTTTGTATGTGGACATACACTGCTTTTTCATTTCTTTTGGGTAGACTCCTAGCAGTGGAATTGCTGAGTCCTATAGAAAAGTCACTGATGTTTTAAAGAAATTTCCAAAGTGGTTTACACTCCCTTCTGCAGTGAGTGAGGACTCCAGTTTCTCTACATACTCTCCAACACTTGTTATCATTGATTTGTTTTCATTGGAGCCATCCACTTTTAAGACTATCAGAAGAAAACATTACTTACATGAAAAGATCAAGGCTGCAGACAAGTTCTGTGAGGTGTTCATCAAATCTCAACAAATGCCCTTCACTTCATTGTTCTTATAGTCATTCAACAAGTATTTCTTGAACATGTACTGTCAGCTGAATTCAGCACTGAGTAAGATAGGAAACACTACCCCCACTTTTTCAGGAGAAAGTTTATTAAACAAGAAAAACTGTAATAACAGGCAAAGTATTCCTTGGGTAGCAGTATTTGCTGTGCAATGATGAAGGAGGGCATGGCAACCCACTCCCTTATTCTTGCCTAGAGAACCCCATGGACAGAGGAGCATGGCGGGTTTCAGTCCATAGGGTCACAAAGAGTCAGACGTGACTGAAGTGACTTGGCAGGCTCACTCGTACAATGCCTTGGTCACAGCCCAACTGTGTCAACTGATGAGCATCAAACAAGCATCATTAGATTGGGTCCCAGGGTTTGCAACTGACAGTGGACAGAAATCCCTCCGTTATGGGCACACTGGCAGGGGTGCTACCCACAGTCTTCTAGAGCTTGTGACTACAGGTGGCTGGAGTGTTTCTTTGGAGACTCTGCATTTCCTAGATCTCGAAACAGGTTGGCAGGACTGTACCCTAGTGCTTGAGACTCCCTGGTCCTGCTTGTGAATGTGAATGGGAAAAAGCACATGTTCATTTTCACTCATCTCTGACTGAAACGTAGCATTTCCTCTCATTGTAAATGTAGGGGGAAAAACCCAAAGATATATTCAGCGTACTCATGGCTGCTCACCAGTAAAAACTGGTTCTTTTCATATCACCTTGCAAATGTCACATCACTACTCCAAGGTGACACCCATTATGGGACCTTGTTGCAAAACCTTGCTACTGAGTTAATAGAGAAGCCCATATATTACAATTTGGTTTTTTAAAAATATTTTGATAATTTCAATATAGATGTTTTCTTGGTAATTTGAGTGCCTTATTTTCTGTGTTAAAACCCTACATTTGAAGAAGGGACGCAAGTACAAAGGTCCCTTCCATGGTGCAGAAAGGAGCCCATCTTTATGGCTTCTCTTCTGAGACCATCCACACGTGGACCAGTGCCCTGCTCCTCCCAGGATGCACTTCTTCCCTGGAGTCACGGGGGTTGGGTGGGGGAAGGATGCTGCCAGGAGACTGGGCCCTGGCACCCACATGCACTCACCAATACCCGTCTTTCCCACCTGCAGCCGGGCCCCTCTGTCTGCTTTGGTCCAGATGAGATGGGTGGCAGGTGGACGGATGCTGTACCACCAACCTACTTTCTCAATCTATGTCAAAGCTGCACATCGAGAAGACAGCAATGCAGAGAAGCAGGAACAATGTCTCACTAGCCCAATAGGGGCACAAACTGGTTTTACTTTAGGGGCTCACAGGCTCCTGCCAAATAATAACTGTTCTCTCTGGGCCCACACATCAGGAGGGACAGAGGGGACTTGGGCTCCTGCAGGATCCATCTGCCAGGCTAGGGTCTCACCAGGGAGAACAACCTATCTTTTCCCTTTTTTCCGGAAAAATATTTAATTATTATCCCATAAAGGTAAAATTCTAGTTCCTTAAAACAGTTTTTTCAGTATGGATTTTCTTAGCATAAATAAATGTCACATTTCTTTCCATCAATTGAAAAAAAGAGCAGAACATATGAGAAGAGGTAACTATTATTTGGGGCAAAATGAGGATTATAGCTTCGGAGGCAGCATCTCAGATAGCCCTAAGAAACTGCTCCAGATTGGTAGGGGGGAGATCAGTGCTACGTACGATTTTAGTAAAGAGGGATACATGCAGTGGGCACACAGTTTGGCAGAGGCTTGCTGCTTGTCAGGAGGGGCAGACGTCACTATTAACGATTTTAGTGCTTTTCTAGACACAAGGCGATGCAAGAACTGCACCATAAAACTGCTCGTAAAGACTCCTGAAAACATCTATTGAAAGACCTGTTCTTTTCTTTTTCCCCAGAGCACAGAGTGCTTCATTCCTGATCTCCACTCTGAATTCCTTTTAGGGAGTGATAAAGTTTAGCAGCTGCAGTGGCACATGATTTAGTCCTTGTCAAGGTAGATGGCAAGTACCAATTTGTACTCGGCATGCCCCACAAAATACAGTCTACCATGTTCACTTTATCTGAGGTACAGTGATCTTATAAGAGCTGGATTGACTATGTAGGTCCTATAAATATGCATAATCATTGCACAGGTTGTGTTTTCTTAGTATATTTTATTAACTTGATTATACCTTGGGGCATTTTTTTGTGAAATAACCTAGCATAAAAACCTGATATGTGCAAGAAAACTAAGGTGCTTATTAGAGAAGCTCTGCCTTTGCTATACTGCAATTAACACAATTATTTAGAATAGCAGTTATGGATTTAATTGTGGGCAAAACGCTCTGTTCCAAATGCAAGCATGCAAAGTTACGGACTGAGCCACAGAAATCACAGGGAGATGCTCTCCGAACCGATTCAAGGCAAGATCATAGAATTAATTTATTGACAAGTGCTGATGGAAGCCTGCAGTGTGCCTGCAGAGAACCCGGTACACAAACCCAGCAACAAAGTACATTCTCTAATGTCTTCGATGCTCCGTTCTCTGATGAAAACGCAGCAGGGTGAAGGTCCCTCCGCAGGAGCTGGCAGTTTAAGTAATCTGGTCTTTACTCATCAATTGTGCCTCTAAAAACTGTGACCAAGAATCATCTAAAAATGTTTGTCTTCAGAGTTCCTTTTCTTGTAGCCAGTGATGGCTTTTTCACTAACTAGAAAAAAAAAACACGCAAGCAGAGCCACATACAGTCGAGAAATCCTGTCTCACTATTAAAAATTGCATCCCTATAAACAATGTGAATTTCCAGTTCACAAGGTTAGGATCTCAGGGTCATGGAGAGTGGGAGAAACTGGTGGTGAGTCTTCTGATTTTAATGGGGACAAGAAGGCCATAGTCCCCACGCGATTAGCTAGGAACGTGATTCGTGCAGGAACCTTATGATCTTGAAGCAGAGCTATAACACCAGCACCCCCACTGCTGCCGCTGGCCAGGGCAGCCGAGCTGGGAGCAGGTTCCAGCCTGCGGGAACACCCAGCCTTTCTCGGACCTTAGCCCCCAAAACAGAAGTGATGCAACTCCAACAAATGCCACTAGAGGCCACTAGAAAATGAATTCTAATTAGTTAATCCACTGAGATCTTTATATAGGTCTCTCTTTTTCTAATTTTAATTCACAGAGAAAAAGGCCAGGACTGCTGTTTGATGCACCAGTTTAAACTCAGTCAGTCACTCAGTCGGGTCTGATTCTTTTTGACCCCATGGACCGTAGCCCACCCACCCAGGCTCCTCTGTCCATGGAATTCTCCAGGCAAGAATACTGGAGTGGGTTGCCATTCCCTTTTCCAGGGTATCTTCCCAACTCAAGGATTGAACCCTGGCCTCCTGCATCACAGGGAGATTCTTTACTGTCTGAGCCACCAGGGAAGCCCAATTTTAAAAAGCGGGAATATAATATAAACATAAATCAATGGAGAAAAATGTGCCCCAGGGACCCTCATTCCAAACCTGCAAAGGTAGGATCACAAGAGGTAAAGACCCAGGGCAGGGGTTTTCTCCTGTCTTATTCACCGTTGTGTCCCCAACAGTGGGGTGGGGACTAGGTGACTTTTAGGCTTTGCTAGGCAGGATCATTAAATCTGGTGCTAGAATGGAAGCGCTATAGACAATGGGGTGAAGATGACATTTCCCCTGCAATGCCCAGCATTGGTAAGGTACTGAAGGACTTTTATTCCCATTGTGTCAGGACAGACCGGAGTGAGGATCCAGAGTGTTAATCTCATTTCTAACCTTTGCTTAGAAGTCACTTAAGAATGTGTTCTAGCAAACAGGAGGAAGAAATCAAGAGAAAAGATGATGTGGGATCTGAGAAGGTAGTAGGAAGGCCTCCTAAAATTCCTTTCCCGAGTTTCATAATTCAAAGAGGCTGCTGTCTCTCTGCGTACCTCCCTGCCTTCTTTCCCCTTCCCATTAGCTTTGAGTCTCGAAGATGGCTTGATACCAGACATGGGTGTGCACACACGCTCACACACATGCATCGCTGTTCACTTCTGGGAATGCAGTTCTTTGCTTTGCAACTGATTTTCTTTCTTAAAGTCCTCCTGGCAAATTTCTAGTGAGACTGTCCACTGCTAGACTTTTCTAGTACTAAGTTCTTTCTAAATGGAAGTATACTGGTGGTTTAGTGCCTAAGTCGTGTCTGACTCCTGCATCCCGTGGACAGTAGCCTGCCAGGCTCCTCTATCCATGGGATTCTCCAGGCAAGAATACTGGAGTGGGTTCCCATTCCCTTCTCCGGAGTATCTTCCCAACCCAGGAATCAAACCTGCGTCTCTTGCATTGCAGGCAGATTCTTTACCAACTGAGCTACAGGGAAGCCCAAATGCAAGTGTAGATGTTTCAGTAAACACTCTCATGCATTGAACTGTGACCGGCCACCACTCCTATGTGATTGGCTGCCTCGACATCCCCCACAGGGCTCTTGCTGAGCTACACACCTGTCTGCTCTCCCGCTTTTCTCAGGGTCCATTTTTGTTTGCCTCTCCAATCTGGTCTATTCTGATATCCTTCTTCTTTCCTCTACCCCATAGTGATTATCTTCTCACAATATCTATGCCTGTGGATGGAAACCGGGGGGAACAGAGTTTCACCAAAAGCCCCTCTCCTCTTGACTTGAAGTGGTGCCAAGTAATAAAGCTGTCACTCACAAGGCTCTATGGCCAGGGGTCTTGGTCAAGGTCCATATGAATTCAAATGCATATAAATTGAACCAAACCTAGGATAAATGCCATGGAATTAAAGTATAGAAATTTTCAAGGTGGCCTCCCCACAACAAGGGAGAATCTCTGTACTAGTTTTCATTCTGGTTAAAAAGTATATATAGATATAGCTATATAGTCTAAAGTCTATATTGACACTAGACATTGGGTGCTTATTGATTACTGGCATTCCTTCAGAGGTTAACTCCTCAGTGACTTATGTTGCTAAAAGGCAGATGATCATCCAAACACAGCCAGGAGTGTCCACTCTGCTCCTCAGGCAGGCATCCTCAGCGCACTGAGTCCTCCCCACAGGAGGGGAGGGATTTGTCCAAGGTAAAAAAGATTGATTAAAAATAAAAATAGATGGAGGTCACTGTGAATGCAAAATGTGCTCAGTCGCTTCAGTTGTGTCCTACTCTCTGCAACCCCATGAACTGTAACTTGCCAAGCTTCTCTGTGCATGGGATTCTCCAGGCAAGAATGCTGGAATATTCACCGTTGTGTCCCCAACAGTGGGGTGGGGACTAGGTGACTTTTAGGCTTTGCTAGGCAGGATCATTAAATCTGGTGCTAGAATGGAAGCGCTATAGACAATGGGGTGAAGATGACATTTCCCCTGCAATGCCCAGCATTGGTAAGGTACTGAAGGACTTTTATTCCCATTGTGTCAGGACAGACCGGAGTGAGGATCCAGAGTGTTAATCTCATTTCTAACCTTTGCTTAGAAGTCACTTAAGAATGTGTTCTAGCAAACAGGAGGAAGAAATCAAGAGAAAAGATGATGTGGGATCCGAGAAGGTAGTAGGAAGGCCTCCTAAAATTCCTTTCCCGAGTTTCATAATTCAAAGAGGCTGCTGTCTCTCTGCGTACCTCCCTGCCTTCTTTCCCCTTCCCATTAGCTTTGAGTCTCGAAGATGGCTTGATACCAGACATGGGTGTGCACACACGCTCACACACATGCATCGCTGTTCACTTCTGGGAATGCAGTTCTTTGCTTTGCAACTGATTTTCTTTCTTAAAGTCCTCCTGGCAAATTTCTAGTGAGATTGTCCACTGCTAGACTTTTCTAGTACTAAGTTCTTTCTAAATGGAAGTATACTGGTGGTTTAGTGCCTAAGTCATGTCTGACTCCTGCACCCCGTGGACAGTAGCCTGCCAGGCTCCTCTATCCATGGGATTCTCCAGGCAAGAATACTGGAGTGGGTTCCCATTCCCTTCTCCGGAGTATCTTCCCAACCCAGGAATCAAACCTGCGTCTCTTGCATTGCAGGCAGATTCTTTACCAACTGAGCTACAGGGAAGCCCAAATGCAAGTGCAGATGTTTCAGTAAACACTCTCATGCATTGAACTGTGACCGGCCACCACTCCTATGTGATTGGCTGCCTCGACATCCCCCACAGGGCTCTTGCTGAGCTACACACCTGTCTGCTCTCCCGCTTTTCTCAGGGTCCATTTTTGTTTGCCTCTCCAATCTGGTCTATTCTGATATCCTTCTTCTTTCCTCTACCCCATAGTGATTATCTTCTCACAATATCTATGCCTGTGGATGGAAACCGGGGGGAACAGAGTTTCACCAAAAGCCCCTCTCCTCTTGACTTGAAGTGGTGCCAAGTAATAAAGCTGTCACTCACAAGGCTCTATGGCCAGGGGTCTTGGTCAAGGTCCATATGAATTCAAATGCATATAAATTGAACCAAACCTAGGATAAATGCCATGGAATTAAAGTATAGAAATTTTCAAGGTGGCCTCCCCACAACAAGGGAGAATCTCTGTACTAGTTTTCATTCTGGTTAAAAAGTATATATAGATATAGCTATATAGTCTAAAGTCTATATTGACACTAGACATTGGGTGCTTATTGATTACTGGCATTCCTTCAGAGGTTAACTCCTCAGTGACTTATGTTGCTAAAAGGCAGATGATCATCCAAACACAGCCAGGAGTGTCCACTCTGCTCCTCAGGCAGGCATCCTCAGCGCACTGAGTCCTCCCCACAGGAGGGGAGGGATTTGTCCAAGGTAAAAAAGATTGATTAAAAATAAAAATAGATGGAGGTACTGTGAATGCAAAATGTGCTCAGTCGCTTCAGTTGTGTCCGACTCTCTGCAACCCCATGAACTGTAACTTGCCAGGCTTCTCTGTGCATGGGATTCTCCAGGCAAGAATGCTGGAATGGGTTGCCGTGCCCTCCTCCAGAAGATCTTCCCAGCCCAAGAACTGAACCCACATCTCCTGCAACTACCATATTGGGGGCAGATTCTTTACCGCTGAGCCACTGTGGGATTTCAGGCAGAAGGACTCAGAAGATGCGAGGATTCCTGCAAAAGTCAGGAAAGTCACAAATGTGTACACACCAAGCATGGCAGATGAACACTCAGAGCAGCACATACCACTGTGGGGAAAGTAAATGTATCTTTTAGAACCTAAAAGAGTAAGCCAAAAGCGTAAGCAAACACAAGGCACCTTAGGAACACGATCTGAGCTTGAGCTAACAGAGTTGAAAATTTGTTCCTTATGCAGGGTGTAATCTTAGGGCACATTCCAATGATCAGTCAACGTAATTCGCGACAACGTCAACCTGAATACCGGTCCCAAAGTAGAGACTGACAGACTCTATTCTCTGACAATCTGATCACCATCTCAGAAAACTGAAGATGGCCATCTTCTTCTGATATCACAGACACAAAGAACTGACTTCCTTCATTTCTTCCCTGGTGAGAAAGTCAGACTTATGGAGGCCTGGAATCCCACCATCCACACATCACTGTTGTGTCCTGTGGGTAGAATGCCTTGCCTGTTGGCACCACCATTTCACTGTTTATTGGCATTTCCACAACATGGAAGGAATTCAGAATAGGAGTCTAGGTTAGAAATATATATTTGGGAGCCAGTAACCCATAGATGCACCCCAAGTTATGACACTAGAGATGTCATCAAAGGAGTGAGTGTAGATCAAAAATGCAAGAGGCTGATGTGTTGGTTAAGGGTCCCAGAGAGGAGGAGGAGTGTTATGAAAGTGGGAGAAAGATTAGAAGCAAGACCTTTTACTGAAGCCCACCCAGTATCCCCAGTTTCCCACTGGGTTCAGTGGGTAAAGAATCCGCCTGCAATGCAGGAGACACAGGAGACTCGGGTTAGATCCCTGGGTTGGGAAGATCCTCTGGAGGAAGGATGGCAACCCGTTCCAGTATTCTCGCCTGGAGAATCCCCATGAATAGAGAGGCCTGGCAGGCTACAGTCCATAGGGTCAAAGAGGCGAATGCGCCTGAGTACACACAAGCACGCACACAGCAGATCTCTCACTGCGTGCAGTCCAGGAGGCTGCTGCCAGAGGAGGTCTCCAGGGATGCGTGGGTGGAGAGACAGAGCAAACTGGAAGGAGTAAAGGGCCACGGGTGTGATTAATTAATCCTTTAAAAAGGACTGTTGATGGAAACAAGCTGTATGGTACTCTGATTTTTTTCTTTTCATAATCTATTTTTTCTTTCTGTATGGTTCTAAGATTTTTTTCTTCTAATTTACCAATTTCCTCGGGCTAGAGCCACATGAATGGCTTTGCTATAGCTGCCAACACAAAGAACCACAGTCTGGGCTGGTTTTCACCAAGAATTCTTTTCCCCACAGTTCTGGAGGCTGGAAATCTGAGACGGTGATGGTGAACAGGGTTGGTTCGTTCTGAGGGATGCGAGGGAAGGGTGTGTTCCAGGCCTGCCTCCTTGGCTCATAGGTGGTCACCTTCCCCCTGTGTGTTCACACCACCTTCCCCGCTATTCATGTCTGTATCTGTGTCCAGATATTCCTGTTTCGTGAGGACACAAGTCATACTGGCCTACCCTACTCCCTGTGAGCTCGTCTTAACTAATTACAAAAGCAGCAAATCTATTTCCAAGTGAAGTCACATTCTGAGGTCCTTGGAGACAGGACTTTAACATACAAACTTGGAGGGGACCTAGTTTAACCCATGACACTGAGCACGTGCCTTTTTAAAAAGTAGGGCACATGGCAGAGTATTAATATCACTTAAGACAAATCAGTCCTGCCGATTGCTGGTCTGACTCTTCATTCAGATGAGAGGATTCTTCCCTGTTTGCTGCAATAGCTCTTCTCCACATTTCCTGTTTCTTGTCAAATTACTTTCTTGTCACACGTTCCCTCTCCATGGCCCCATCCTCCAAGTCTCCTCTTTCTCCTCATGATTTCCCTCTTTGTATTTTTGCTTTATGTTCTGAGATAGTCATTCCACTGGGTCTTTCATGAAAGATCTGAACAAATACGTGAACACTCAGTATTGAATTTTGAAAATCATGTCTTTCCAAATTCATTTTATGCTTTTAGTGAAGCTCCTTGAGAATTCTTGCTAGTGTGTAGATAACATTCTCACTCAGCTCTTCCAGTTCTGTCTGCCCAAGTGGGAGGCACCAGTTTGATGTGTTTGCTGCCTTGGTTTTTTTCTCTCTGGTGACTGAGACCTTGGCAGTGAGTATCTTCTTTCTTCCCTCTTCTTTGCCTTGTGACTCCATCTCATTGGCCATCAGGAAAAGCTGCAAGAAACTCTTAAGCAACAGCAAACCTGTGTGAGATAAAAGGCAAACAAGATTCTGATCTCTCTCTGAGTGGCAGTCAACCAACTGTCGTGCACAGGGACAAACCACTTAGCTCTCCTATCTTCCCAGGGGAAAGAGTAACTCTGTCCCTAAAACAGAGACAGTATCAATGTGGGTCTCCAGGCAACTGCCCAGCTGGAAGGGCACCCCACAGAGATACTCTGAAACTAGGCAGCTTCTAAGAAGTGACCTCTCCCGCAGTGGTTTATGGGTCCCTGCTGGCTGATCGACTTCACTTTCACTTTTCACTTTCACGCATTGGAGAAGGAAATGGCAACCCACTCCAGTGTTCTTGCCTGGAGAATCCCAGGGACAGGGGAACCTGGTGGGCTGCTGTCCCTGGGGTCGCACAGAGGTGGACACGACTGACGCGGCTTAGCAGCAGCAGCTGGCTAATCAATCAAGGGATGGTGGATGCTTGGTCTCTACTCTAGTTCTCAAGGCAAGGCAAAGACACCTCTGCTCTTGGTTCTTCAGCAACCATCCCACTTTGTATTTCCTTGTGGAGACTCTGCTCCAACCTGTGGCTTCAGATTCTACTAACTCTTTGTTCTTTAATGTCCACTGTACAGGCAATTAGGAGGAAGATGTCAGATATACAAGCACAACCTGCCAGCTTCCTATCATCCTGCTTCCACACTTTAGGGAAAAATTGTTGACAGTCTCCCTAGCATCCATTACCCACCTCTCCTTCCCACTATCCCAGAGCTTCAGTGGTTCTAGAAGGGAAATCCATGTGGTTCTAGAGAAGTTGGTTCCACAGTTGACTTAGGAGTGGAGCGAGTGACCTGGCTTAAGCAGTCACAGTGGGATTAGTTCAGGAATGGACAAATATTCTAAACTACACCAACCAGCTTGCCAGAAATCCTGGGACAAAGACTCTCCTCTCACCCTCCCCAATGAATGTGATCAAAAATATGTGGAGCCCCAGGAACTGTTGGCAAGAATTTTGAGATCATGATAGAAGCCAGTTTAGGTTGAATCAGTAGTATGAAAACAGAGCTGAAAGCTCCAAAGACACAAGTTCTTGATGGCATTATTAAGCTCAGATCCATATTTTAATGCCCAGACTCACATATTCTCTACTAATGAAGTGCCATATCTCTAACACACATGTGTAGGGGTAACATGCATATGTGCGGTCAACATCTGAAGAAGTTTCTAGAGTACTATCTTCCCTGTAATGCATAAAACAGAGGAATGCCATCTTTTTGTTTTGTTAATACCTCTGAGTTGCTTGTAAGACCACACAGCCAGTGCTCTTTTCCCTCACTCCTGATAAGAGATCTCAGAAGGAATTCACACCCTCAGGGGGTTACACTCCTAGGCAATCCATCAGCAAATATTTAATTCCTGAGAAGCTTACTTTTATCTACAATATGAGTCTGTTTTTCTTAATACATAAGGCAGGGTGATGCAACCTTAAGGAATCGTGTCATGGATACTGTCATTCATTTATTCTTTCAGAACTCAACATTGCTTAACAGTTATGAAATGCAGCATCGCAAACTTCTTAACTGGTGCGCAGTATACGTCTTCAGAACTGACGTGGGGGAATCACTGTGATAAGGTAGATGAGACATCTTGAATTAGTTCTAGCTTTATTTTCTGAAATAAGTTGTATTTAATGGCGTGCTGCAATTTATGGGGTTGCAAAGAGTCGGGCATGACTGAGCGACTGAACTGAACTGAAGAAATAATTACCATTTTTCCTTTCTTTAAGCTTGGGAATGAGATATGATGACCACGGTGACAGACAGGTCTAAGTTCTCCCCTTTTCTCCCCGTGCCCCGCCCCCG
>SJYC01067454.1:0-17047 GCA_006408675.1 Madoqua kirkii
ATGTGAAGTCAAGTGGGCCTTAGGAAGCATCACTGTGAACAAAGCTAGTGAAGGTGATGAAATTCCAGTTGAGCTGTTTCAAACCCTGAAAGATGATGCTGTGAAAGTGCTGCACTCAATATGCCAGCAAATTTGGAAAACTCAGCATTGGCCACAGCACTGGAAAAGGTCAGTTTTCATTCCAATCCCAAAGAAAGGCAATGCCAAAGAATGCTCAGACTACCTCACAATTGCACTCATCACACACTAGTAAAGTAATGCTCAAAATTCTCCAAGCCAGGCTTCATCAGTACATGAACCATGAACTTCCAGATGTCTGAAGTTAGAATCACTTTAATATCTTTTGTTCAATAGTCAATTGGTTAAGTAAGAAGTGGTATATCCATATGCTAGGATATCGAGCAAAGTTTTAAAATGATGACTCAGAATGATCTATATTAAAAGTACTTAAAATGTAGAAAAGTTGTAGTTTAATCAAAACTTGAATTTTAGTGAATGAGGAGTAATTTTCTACCACAAATATTGGCAATTGTGTACGTATTTATATATTCACAGAATAGTTATAAAAGGATACACAGGAAATTGATAAAACTTTCTAGAGAGAACTATGGGGTGAGGAATTGGGGAAGGATTCATATTTTTTAATGTACTTGTAATTTATATCAAAGTGCTATAGATACGTTGTATATGTCAAGCAGTACTATAGGGTTTGTAATGAAACCAATCTTAGGTGTGGATTAAAGGTTTCTGGTAAAAATAATTTGTAAAAGAAGAATCATCATGAAGAGAGAAAAGAGATGACACTGAAAATTAAAGAGAAGAAAACATGAATTAGACCAACTCATAAATCCACTCATAAGTGTAGATATATGTATAGATAGACTTTTCTACTTTGTGGTTTTCATGAACACAACTCTGTAGAATCTTCACTGATAGTTCTAAAGTAATTGACCATCTGCACTTATTTAAGAGATTTCAAGGCCAAGAAATGACAGTGGGCAAGATCATCCCCTTGGTGTATAAGTGGACTTAGTTGGCTGGACGAAGGAAATCAGCAGCAGACTGTACATGCTCTCAGCTGTTCTGGTAAACAGGAGTAACTCATCCTCCCTTCCTTGCATGGGGACAGTTTAGTGTATGATTGTGAAGTCACCAAAGTTCCCCCAAGATAGCAAGGGCTCTCTAGACCCTCCCCCTGGTTTCTGTGGTTTCACTAACCTGCCATACAAATTGGTGGCACGTGGAATGTTTGGTCCCCAAAACAACATGGTGAGATAGATCTATTCCCTAAGCTTATACTGAATAGATCATATCCACTAAATTCAGGGTTTTCTGCTGAGTTCAAATTATTAATCTTTTCAAATGGTTCTGGGAACGTCCAAGCATACAGTTTTCATTTAGTATTTTACAACTTGCTTTTACATTAACAAGCAACAGTGTTTTCTTTGTGGAATTAGACTCCACAAAAATATCTTTGCAAGCAGATTTGTGTCTTGATAACAATCTGTTGATTAATTTGGCCGCAGAATGCTGATGGAGTGCGTGAGTCTCTGGGAAGTCTTCCAGCAGATACACATCAGTGTAATTAAATTCTTCCAGCATTTTACAACTGTCAGGGGGTGATGTTTTACCATTCTGACACCTAGTCTGTTTCAGCTTGAAGGTGTGTGTGTGTGTGTGTATGTGTGTGTGTGTGTGTGTGTGTTTTGCAGCAGTTCAAGTGCTATGTTCACACTCAGCCCTCTATACCCAGTATTGTTGGTGCTCCCACAAAGATATAGAAACCTCATTTCTGAGGGACACAGGGTTTATTCTTTTCATCTTCCTTTCCCCAAAATTCTTCTCTGCTTTGTCTGAAGGTGAAAATAATAGGCATAATAAGTAGTAGTGTAAGAAGTAGAGGGAAAGGGCACAGTGTTTGGAGTTAGAGCCACATTTAAATTCTGGTACTGCCATTTATTCGCTTCCCTGATGGCTCAGTGGTAAAGAATCTACTTGCCAGTGTAGAAGGTGCCAGTGTGATTCCTGGCTTGGGAAGATCCCCTGGAGAGAGAAATGGCAACCCTCCCCAGTATTTTCACCTGGAAAATCCCATGGACTGAGGAGCCTGGGAGGTTACAGTCTATGGGTCGCAAGAGAGTTGGACATGACTTAGCAACTAAGCAATAACTGTTGTTTACAAGTTCTGTGATAGATCTCAGCTTCCTCCTGTGTTAAATAGAGTAATGATGTTTTAATAGGAGATTATATATATATATATATATATATATATATATGTATGTATGTATGTAAAACATTATTTTAACAGGACACAGTGATAGAAGAGTTCTCTAGAGAAACAGAGCCAATAGGATGTGTATAGGTAGATATACAGAAAGAGATTTAATAAAAGAAATGGTTCACTTGATTTTGGAAGTTGGTGAGTCCCATGAGCTGCAGAATGAGTCAGCAAACTGGAGACCCTGGATGCCGATGGTTTTGTCCTAGTATTAAGGCTGCCACTCTTAAGACCCACGAAGCAGGAGAAAGCCAATGTCTTGGTTCAAAGACAGGCAGGAGAGTGAGCTTTTACTTACAGTTTGATTGTGCACAACTCCTGCAACACATGGACTGTGGCCCATCAGGTTCTTCTGTCTGTGGGATTCTCCAGACAACAATACTGGAGTGGGCTGCCATTCCCTTCTCCAGGGGATCTTCCTGACCCAAGGATCAAGCCCAGGTCTGCTGCATTGCAGGTGGATTCGTTACCATCTGAGCCACCAGGGAAGCTTAGATAGGGCTCCATTTTGTACTATTCAGTCCTTCAAATGACTGGACGAGGCCCACCCACATCTGGAAGGGCAGTTGACTTTACTCAGTTTACCAATTTAAATGTTATACTCATCCAAAAAGAGCCTCACAGACACACTCAGAATAATGTTTGACCAAATATTTGAGGCTCTGTGATCTACTCAGTTTAACACATAAAATTAACAATCACAGAGACTTTTGAAAACTAGAAGTCAATGCTTGGGAAATGCTTTAATACAGGGATATGGACATATGGGAATTCAGTTCAGTTCAGTCACTCAGTCGTGTCCGACTCTTTGTGACCCCATGAATTGCAGTACGCCAGGCCTCCTTGTCCATCACCAACTCCCGGAATTCACCCAGACTCACATCCATTGAGTCAGTGGTGCCATCTAGCCATCTCATCCTCTGTCGTCCCCTTCTCCTCCTGCTCCCAATCCCTCCCAGCATCAGAGTCTTTTCCAATGAGTCAACTCTTCGCATGAGGTGGGCAAAGTATTGGAGTTTCAGCCTTAGAGTCATTCCTTGCAAAGAAATCCCAGGGCTGATCTCCTTTAGAATGGACTGGTTGGATTTCCTTGCAGTCCAAGGGACTCTCAAGAGTCTTCTCCAACACCACACTTCAAAAGCATCAATTATTTGGTGCTCAGCCTTCTTCACAGTCCAACTCTCACATCCATACATGACCACAGGAAAAACCATAGCCTTGACTAGACAGACCTTAGTCAGCAAAGTAATGTCTCTGCTTTTGAATATGCTATCTAGGTTGGTCATAACTTTTCTTCCAAACAGTAATTGTCTTTTAATTTAATGGCTGCAGTCACAATCTTCAGTGATTTTGGAGCCCCCCAAAATAAACTCTGACACTGTTTCCACTGTTTCCCCCTTCTATTTCCCATGGAGTGATGGGACCAGATGCCATGATCTTCATTTTCTGAATGTTGAGCTTTAAGCCAACTTTTTCACTCTCCTCTTTCACTTTCATCAAGAGTCTTTTTAGTTCCTCTTCACTTTCTGCCATAAGGGTGGTATCATCTGCATATCTGAAGTTATTGATATTTCTCCTGGCAATCTTGATTCCAGCTTGTGCTTCTTCCAGTCCAGTGATTCTCATGATGTACTCTGCATACAAGTTAAATAAGCAGGATGACAGTATACAGCCTTGATGTATTCCTTTTCCTATTTGGAACCAGTCTGTTGTTCCATGTCCAGTTCTAACTGTTGCTTCCTGACCTGCATACAGATTTCTCAAGAGGTAGGTCAGAAGGTCTGGTATTCCCATTTCTTGAAGAATTTTCTACAGTTTATTGTGATCCACACAGTCAAAGGCTTTGGCATAATCAATAAAGCAGAAATAGATGTCTTTCTGGAACTCTCCTGCTTTTTTGATGATCCAGCGGATGTTGGCAATTTGATCTCTGATTCCTCTGCCTTTTCTAAAACCAGCTTGAACATCAGGAAGTCCAGAGTTTTCTAGCACATACCAATCCTATGCCTTTGGGGCTGGGGTGGGGCATGTGCATAGCAAAGCATATAAAAACAGGAGTGTCCGTAAGAGGGTGGGAAAGTGCCCCATACACCAAGCCAGCAGCAGATGTGGAGTGCTTCAGACTCTGAAAGTGTTAGTCACTCAGTCGTGTTGACTTTTCGCAACCCCATGGACTGTACCACGCTCCTCTGTCCATGGAATCCTCCAGGCAAGAATACTGGAGTGGGTTGCCACACCCTCCTTCAGGGGACTGACCCAGAGATTGACCTGGGTCTCCTGCATTACAGGCGAATTCTTTGCTGTCTGAACCACCATTGAGGAATGGGGGAGCCGAGTCAGTGAGGTAGTTGAAGAACTCTTTAATTCTCCTCATCAATGTTTTTGTGACTGAATCTGAGAGTTGGTTACTGAACATGGTAAATCCTCTTCATACTAGAAGTGGAGCACTGACATTACTCAGTGTCTGTGAGTGGCAAACTTTTGGAAATTGGAAGAGATACAGGAGTATTTCGAGTCTATATCTTAGACTTTCTGATAATTCTACTTGTGTGGGACTGCAGTCTAACTTTGTACTGTCTCATTAACCACAGAATCTGGGGACTGGAAAAGATCTTGACATTAATCCAGGGCAACCAAGCTTAATTCTGTAACCACATATAATACCTGACATTACTGTGTTTTGAAATTTGTTAACCATTTTCAGAATGAGTGTTCAGAATGATCAGGACACACATCCCAGCAGGGGTGTGTAAGTGACTTGCTCACAGTCTTTCTGCTATTTAGAGAAGAGCTAGGATGCAGGCTCAACTTTCTAGCCCCTCCAAATCTCCTGAGGGAGGGTGGGGAACACCTACATTTCATATAGAAATTATAACAGAAATCCCCTTATGTTGACATTGTTTTCACTCATTTCTCTTCACTGACTATAAATTTTTCTTTGAAATATCAGTATATCTTTGTATAACTTCTGTTGGCAACTCATAAAACAGGACTAAATCCTGTACTGGGAACAAGGAACAGCTCTTGGCAAATTTAAAGCCAGCTCCCACACGACCTGCTAGCTCTCCTTTCTACATCTTTTCTCCAGGATTCCACCCTCAATTCTACATGCCCCCACACTTGCCAAGGGGTTTTGACCCCTCATATTCTAGTTTCTTTGCTTGAGACACCTCTCCGTAATTCCTTAGTAGACTGCATCCTGCCAACAGCCAGAGTGTTCTGGAAGGGGCTTAATCTTCAGAGCAGAACACGTGTGGTCTTTGGAACCCCTCAGCCCAGGCTCTAGCATCTGAAAAATGAAGATGATGAGCAATACCAGCTCAAGTGTGTAGGGGCAGTCACATCATCTCCACTTCCTCTCCTAACTTAAGTTTTGCTCAGCTTCCATCACTTTCACTAATTTTGACTTTTGGTTCAGTGTCCATTGGACCCTATACTTTCTGTCTTAATATTTGGCCATCTATTTTCTCTCTGCTTGGTAAGTGGGTTTGAGCATCACCACCATCTCCTTAATGCAGACAGGACTATCCCAGGGAGTGATAACTGGATAATGCACCCATGGAGAAACCATGGACATCTTTATTCCAGATATGCTAACTTTATTATACTCTATGACCATGTTAGTTTTATTGAAGAGATGTTGATTTTGATGTTGATTTTTACTGTCTACTAAGCCCATCTCCCAGTCTTCCTCCACATATTCAGTTTTGTATTGTGCTATTAATTTCTTGGATTCAAGTACAGGACGGCACATTTACCCCTACTGTATTTTCCTTTGTAATGTATACACTTCATCCTACAGCTTAAGGTATTCTTGGACCCCAATACTGTCATCCCTAATGCTCAATTTTTTCAAAACTTCCAATCATTTCTTAAGCTGGATTTAACTTTCAAATTTAACCACAATCCTTTCTTTCTTCTTCTCTTTAATTTTTTTGAAAGCAGTTTTTAATTCCCCCTCCCCTTGTTCACATAATCATGAGAGTATGTATGGTGACATTTTCCTTCTCTTGCACGCATACACACACACATATACACACATTTTCTTTATTGGGGCTTTAGAAGTCAATGCTGATGGAGAACCATGAGTAACTAGCCCTGGTCAAGTTTCACCAAGAAATTCAGCTATTAGGTGAAAATTATGGAGCCCCACTAGAGAGCCAACAAGGCTCACAGACCTCCAAGACCCAGTCTTGTGGCAAATCTCTCAAGACTGCGGAAGCACTGGGGACTCCATCATGTGAAAATGCAACTCAAAATCAAGGAAGGCTGTTCCAAGTCAATATATCATGAATATGACAAAAAAGATTAGAGTGAAAAGTTTCTACTGAATGGCAAAGATGCTAGATGTGAGATTTAGCAAAGCATTTATCATTTGCATTGCTGAGAAATCTAATCAAGGAGGCAATATATGATATGATAAATTCTGTTTGGATTTGTTACTTGTAATGGAGGACAGCAGCTCTTGCCACAAAGGATCCCAGGAAAATAATGTGGCTTACCCAAGACCCAGGATAAAATGCCTGCTAGCTTTCAATGTAACAGTGACGCAGCTTAATAAGCATTTCAACATTCATTTTAAAATAGATTTAAATTTAATGTTGATGTTGGGGTATTTCATGGATGTATTTTATCCTTGTATCATTATCTTCACCAAGTGCTTCCTGGAAGTCCCTACTGTATATGGGGTGAATATATTTTCCCCATCATTCAATCCACGTGTATAAACTATTTTGAGTAGTTAATATATAATCATATTTTATAACATATAGTATATAATAAAGTGTGATATATGACATGTAATATATCAAGGACTGCAAACATGATTCAAGGGCTGGCCACCTGTTTTTGTAAAGTTTTATTTGAACATAGCCACATTCATTTTTTTATATATCACTTATGGCTGCTTTTGCTACAATAGCAGAGATAAGTAATGACAACATAACTTACATCTTGCAAGCCCCAAATATTTACTTTTTATCCCTTTAAGATAAATATTGCCCAAGCCAGTAATATATAATATATATAATAAGAGGTACTAATATAGGCTATGTCATATATAGTATATATTAATATAATATTCAATACATGCCAATATATATGATCATAAGTCATATGTAATCATTACATTTGTCTAAAATTTGAGAATAAGGTATTTGGTGGTTTGCACAATTAAACCATTAAAGCCTTTTTCTAATTTCGAATGTTTGTCATGCTAGAAAATCTGAAATTGTCCCTTGGGGCTGGTTAAAATATATAGAAACTGTTCCACAAAAATAATGATTGATACGGCAATTAACAAACATAATTCTAGTTGAGGTTTTTTCCTGTTTCCAAATAAATCGTTAACAGATGGAGTTACTTCTGAGGCTGGGCCTCATCAAAGACAATGGTTCAAATTGGGGTTGAATGATTGATTCTCGGAGCCTTTCAGAGAACATACACATTGGCATGAAATCAGGAGATTTGAATTTTGTGGCCCAGACGGAAAAACAGCTTTGGGGTCTAGAGCATTCAAAAGCTAATTTTGAGCGAAATGGTATAAAAGTCCAAATGTGTTGAACAGATGTATGAGCTTTTTCACTGTGTGCATTTCTCAGACCCATTTAAGTTGTCTATGTTTTGCTCTTTGGCCATCTTTACTGCAAAGTATTGGGGTAGAGTCGATATTAAGCAGATTTTATCCTACAAGATGGCATATAAAATTGAGTTGTTTTCCTGTGTAGCACCCTCCTTGTGTGCACAGGTTTTATTTTCTACCCTCAGACTATAGTGGACAGGTGTGCCTTGGCTGTTTCTAAGTCTCATAAGGCTGTTTTGCTCTAACCTAAGCGGTTGAGGCAGAGCCTTGGTTAACATGCGTGAAAAGAGTACATCAACTTGGCAGAATTGCACACCTCTTTCTGTTTGTTGACGAAGAGACATTGCATAGTTTTACTGGAGCCAAACAATTCTCATCTGATGCATATGAATATTCATTGAATACCCAGGAATTAAATTATAAAGGCATCTGTTACCCCATAAGGGACTTATCTGCTACACTGAGCACTTCTTATTTATTATTTGGATTGTCCACAAAGAAACATTCATCTGAAAAAGACAATAAACTTTTTAGTGTACCTCTGCTAAACTGAAGTGATTAAGTTCCAGTAGTGTGCAGGCAGTGGAACTTAAAACCCTGCTAGCTCAGCTGGTAGAGAATCTGCCTGCAATGCAGGAGACCCTGGTTCGATTCCCAGGTTGGGGAGATTCGCTGGAGAAGGGATAGGCTACCCACTCCAGTATTGTTGGGCTTCTCTGGTGGCTCAGCTGGTAAAGAATCCAACCGCAATGAGGGAGACTGCGATTTGATCCCTAACATTCCCTGGAGAAGGGAATGGTTACCCACTTCAGTATTCTGGCCTGGAGAATTCCATGGACTGCATAGTCCATGGGGTCACAAAGAATTGGACACGACTGAGCAACTTTCACTTCACTTCACTCCACTTCACTTCAATTCACTCTTTGCTTCACTTTACTTCAGCAGGCAGGTAGGCTTGGCTGGCAGTCTACACACTCTCTCTGATGTCACAGACATTGGTGATATTTCCCTTCGGTCCCTATTCACTCACTTACCTCCCTTCCTTACCTTCTCTCCCCCGCCTTACAAACCTGCTAATTTTAGGGCATGAATTCATACTGGGTTAGTGATGCAATGGTGGCGTGAGAGATCTGCCTGTTAACAGAGGTGCAGGGTCAGAAAACTTTCATTGGGAAATATTTCTCTGGGCACCTTGCTTTTCTTGACAGAACATCCCCTGCAGGAAGAACCATTCCCCCTCCACCTTGGTATGCCTTAGACAGTGTTTTCCAAAATGCCTCTCTTAGGTTTTTTGCAGCTGGACCATAATATATACAATCAACCTAAGGAGGGAATGTATTAGCCTCTTGTGAGGCAATGCTATCTTAATTTTAGCTGTGAAAATCTAGTTACATCCTTATTACATTTCTAATACATCTTTATTTCCAACCAGCGTTGACAGTGCTGTGGTTTAGAGCCGCTGTCATTGGATATCCTCTTGGAAACGGGCACCTGCATTCTTACTAGTCTATCTGAGAAAGTGGGGGTGGGGAAGATGGTGAAATGAAGTGATGCATGGAGCCTGACCAGTGGGTGGAGTGGGCACTGTCGATAGCGGAGAGTCAAGACAAAAGACAGAGAAGGAGGATTCCCTAATTACCTAGAGGCTTTTCTTTCTATTACTAATTAATTTTCCTCCAAATCAGGCAGCACCAGGCTCTCTGAAAAAAAGAGCTAAGGCCCCGCTGTGTTCTCTCACAGCACTGGCAGCTGGCACAGGTTGGGGCATCAGCCTCGCAGATCAGTTCTGGCACAGCTTGCCTACCTTTTGAGTCTTATAAAGTCACTGACGTTTCGAAATTCTTTTGAGCTTTGTTGTACTGCTGTTAACCCATCACCCTCAAGGGCAGTGTGTCATCTGCTAATTATTCCCAAACGCTCATTATACTCATTCTGCTGTGATGTAAGGAGGGAGGGAGGCCTCTCCACCTGGAGGTGGCCCAGGATAGCAGCTCACGGAGTGATCCAACCTGTTGGCCCTGTGGTCTCACTTTGCTTTCATATCCAGCGGGCGCTGTTTGTTTATTGATTTGGTGGGTTGGAAACTACTCTTCTTCCCACAGGTGCTGACGGCTGCAGCAGTGCAGATGCGTGTATCTCTTGTGTGGAGAACATAGCCCTAGTCTCCCAAAGCTGGAACACGAGCCAGCTTTTCCCAAGATGAGAGGCAGGCTGAAGTTGATGGACAGACTTTGTTAGAATGGTTCCTAAAAGCTGGGGCTTATTCCACATTCAGTTCATCTACACAGTCTCGGTTTGAGCCTTACACCCTAGAGTAATAACTAACAGTGCTCCCTTCTATTCTCAAAGGCTTCCCATTGGAGCTTCACAACTTACAGTTACCTGCTGATAGACAATCCTGAGTGGGTTTGAACAAGTGAATGTGTGTATCTTAAGACATGAAGACAACCAAAAACTGTGCAGTAGTTCCTGGGACTCCAACAGTACTTTCCCTCCTGGGATGGGGAATGCCTTCAAAGGAGTAGGTGAAGGAGCTAGATTAGTGAAATATTCACAGCTGTCTACATAGTCTAGTAATTCATTTACTTCTCAAAGAAATACTTATTATTATTGAACCCAGTTTTTTATTGAGAAAAGAAATTAGAGGTTGTCCCCAAGGTACAAAATAAGTGGGAAGACAAGAATTTAAACCTGGGTGTGCGTGTCTGCTTTGATGCACAGACTTGTCCATGACACCAGATTCACTAGAAGACAGGTAACCAAACAAGCCAATAGCAGCTGAACCTCAGAGGGTTATCACAGGAAAGAGGTAAAGCCAGTCCTTGCAGGGTGGAGGACTGTGGAAACAGACAGAGATGGAGGAGAGAAGGGGGCCCTGGGACCAAAATTTCAGAGAGAAGAATGAGTTGAGAGAGGTAAGCTAGAAGCTGTCCATTTAGGATGTTCTCATACTATTGGACTGTGGAAGATAACGTAACTAAAACAGTAACTGACTGGAAACCTTAAGAGAAGGATAATTGAAACAGGGGGGAAGTGACCCTGTATACAAAAGTGGAACAGGACCCTGATTCCAGGGACAAATGGTTTGTGGTTGGGGACAGTACCAGGCTTCCTAAAGAGCATGAATGTGGGAGAGAAAAGTACTCCTACCCAGAACTGAGTCTCTGTTAGGCAGGAAGAAGGAAAAGTTGATATTGGAAAGGGGGTTGGATACTGATGTTAGGGAGAGAAAATTGATGATGGGAAGAGGAATTGGATATTGGAAAAAGAGAAACTGATGTCTGAAAGAGGAAAACTGATGCAGGTTAAATTGATAATGGGAAATTGAAAATTGAGATGGAAATGGGCAGTTGATGTTGCAAAGAGGAAATAAAAACTAGAAAGTGGTAAACTGATGATGAAAAGGGGGGAAATAGAGGTCTTTAGTGCTATAAATTTCCCCGTATATACTGAAAATTCACATATTAACAATTTGAGCTTCACTTCAAGAAATGATGAAAAGAATAAGATAAACCCAAAACAAGCAGAAAGAAGTAAGTAATAAAGATGAGAGAAGAAATTGATGAAATTGTAAACTGAAAGATAATGAATAAAATCCACTCAAAAGCTAGTTTTATAAAACAACAACATTTAGAGGCCTTAATACTATAAATTTTCCCATACATACTACTTTAGTTGCATTCCAAAGAGTTTTCATGTAGCAATTTTATTTTCATTCAGCTCAGTGTATTCCAATTTCCTTTGAGACTTTCTCTTTGAGCCATGGATTATATAAAAACTGCATAATTTAATTTCCAAAGTTCAGAAATTTTCTTATTATTTTTCTGCTATTTATTTCCAGTTTAATTCTGTTATGGTCAAAGTACATAAATGTGTTAAATTTTGTTTTATAGACCAAAATATAGTCTATTTAAATAAATGTTCCATATGTGCTTGAAAATAATGCATATTCTGCTAATGTTAGGTGAAGTGTTTTAAAATGTTAATTAGATTCCCTAGGATGATGATGTTATTCAGTTCCTTTTTTTTTTTTATTACTTTACAATACTGTATTGGTTTTGCCATACATTCTTGTATGTCCTTGCTGATTTTCTGTCTAGGTATTGCATCTCTTATTCAAAGACAGGTGACGAAGACCACAGTCATACCTGTGTATTTGTCTATTTATATTTTCAGGTTTGTCAGTTTTTACTTTATGGGTTCTGAAGCTCTATTGTTTGGTGCATACATATTTAGGCTTGTTCTATTTTGTTGGCAAATCAGTCATTATGTAATGCCCCTCTGTATCCTCAGTAGTTTTCTTTGCTCCAAAAACTACTTGGTCTGACATTAATACAGACAGTCCTGGTTTCTTTTTATTAGTGTTTTCTTCCTTTTACCTTTAATATATTATACAATTATATTTGAAATGTTTTTGCTACAGATAGCATATAGTTAACTCAAGTTAAAAAAACCCAATCTGATAATCTCTACCTTCTAATTGGGATGTTTACAATTTACATTTAATGTAATTACTGCTATGCTAAGATTTAGGGTGTCTATCTTATTATTTGTTTACTTTTCTGTCTGTTCTTCATTGTTCTGTTCATCATTTTCTGACTTTCTGTGGATTACCTGAATGTTATTTTAGCCAGTAGGTCAGTTCAGTCTCTCAGTCATGTCTGACTCTTTGCGACCCCATGGACTGCAGCATGCCAGGCCTCTCTGTCCTCACCAACTCCCGGAATTATTTTAGTGTTTCACTATAATTCAGCAATAGTTTTTGTCAATTAATCTTTATTTATTGTGTGTAGGTATATACTCCAGAGATTAAAAATCTATCTTGATGTATTATAGTTTTCTAGTATCAATATTTAACCACTTTCAATGGACTCTAGAAACTTCTATTTCCTTCTGATAATATAATTATCTTAAATATTGCCTTTCACACATCGGCTATTTAGGAGTATGCCCAAGACTTTATACTCAATTAAAAGATTGCTTTCCTTAACTTTTCCTCACCCACCAACTCTATCACAACTTTAGTTTTGTTCATAACAAGACAGGGTTATTTGACTGCAGTCCACTTAACAGTCTCCGTGGCCACTGTGCCTGGTGGAAGAGGAGGGCAGCCACCTCTGCTTGTGTTCCCTTAGTGTAGTGAGGAGATTGTCACCATGGTTCCTCCCCACTGTCTCTATGGCTAATGTACCAGCTATGTATGGGAGATGTGCCATCTCTTTGCTGATGTTCACTTAGTGTCAGGGAAGAACAGTCACTAGGGTCCCCTTCTACCATTTCACCATACCTCCTGGTGAAGGAGATGGGTGCTACTAATGCTTGTGTTAGTGCAGGGGTGGGGATGGTTGACAACACTCCACCCCAGAGTCTCCACAAGTTCAGAGCAGGTAGAGAAGGTTTCGATTTCCTTCATGGTATTTGTCTTGAGTAGAAGAAATATAGCTATGTGATTCTTTTCTGCAGGGATGTCCTATTCTTAGGACATGTCTCCAATGACTGGAGACAGTAGGTTTTCCTTGGAGCTTATTTATTTTTGATTAAAAATTTTTTTGGTCTGTGTCCATTCATGATTTTGGGTTGCAGAATCAACCTACGTCTGTATAGTACTTGGATCAGTATATAAAGTCAAAAACTCCCTAGGAACTCATCATCAGGTTGTCCTCAAAGGAGGCTTGAGGTTGTTAGTCAATGTCCTCTATTTTCAGCCTCCCTATAGTTGTTTTATATATTTTACCCAGGGAGTTTGATTTAAATTAGCAGGAGGAATAGGGTGGAATGTGCTTACTCTGTCTTGTCTGGAACCAGAAACTCCTCTCTTTTACTTTTGTTGATAAAATCTTAACAATTTTGTCGATCATCTTAAAGCTTAGTTTCCATTAATGTTTTTCTCTCTTGAACCCTTAAAGTTCTTTACCTTGTTTCATGTAATTCAACACATAATTATATACCAACTGGTAGTTCTTGCTGATTCATTTGTGTTTCATGGTCTTATCTCCATGTGGGAGTATATGAGATGTTTGCTCTAGTTTCAGAGTGCTAGTCACAGTTTGAGACTCCAGGTTGGGACTTTATATTTCTTAGATGAATTAACAATAACTCTCAACAAAGGTCCATCTAGTCAAGGCCATGGTTTTTCCTGTAGTCATGTATGGATCTGAGAGTTGGACTATAGAAAAAGCTGAGTGTAGAAGAATTGATGCTTTTGAACTGTGGTGTTGGAGAAGACTCTGCAGAGTCCCTTGAGCTGCAAGGAGATCCAACCAGTCCATCCTAAAGGAAATCAGTCCTGGATGTTCATTGGAAGGACTGATGTTGAAGCTGAAATTCCAATATTTTGGCACCTGATGTGAGGAGCTGACTCATTTGAAAAGACCCTGATGAAAGATTGAAGGCAGGAGGAGAAGGGGATGACAAGGGATGAGATGGTTAGATGGTATCACTGACTCAGTGGACACGAGTTTGGGTAAACTCTGGGAGTTGGTGATAGACAGGGAGACTTGGCGTGCTGTGGTTCATGGGGTTGCAAAGAATCCGACACGACTGAGTGACTAAACTGAACTGAACTAGAACCAATATGCTTCTTTGGAAGCCAGACTGACCTGCATTCTAATCCTCTCTCTACCTAGTACTAGTTGACCGTCTTGAATAATTTACTCAGTCTTTTGAACTCTGGTTTTCTCATCTGAAAAGTGCTTTAACTCATATGCTTATCCCAGAAGATAAACATATTGTGAGAACTGAGTCAAAATATGCAAAAAGTGTCAACTCTCATGAAACAGACAATTGCTCAGGCTTTCTTTTTCCTTTTTCTTTTTCCCTCCATTGATTCGTAACAACCTATTCTTCATTTCACAAAGTTGGCTTAAAGCTCAACATTCAGAAAACGAAGATCATGGCATCCGGTCCCATCACTTCATGGCAAATAGATGGGGAAACAGTGGAAACAGTGTCAGATGTTATTTTGGGAGGCTCCAAAATCACTGCAGATGGTGATAGCAGCCATAAAATTAAAAGATGCTTACTCCTGGGAAGGAAAGTTATAACCAACCTAGATAGCATATTCAAAAGCAGAGACATTACTTTGCCAACTAAGGTCCATCTAGTCAAGGCTATGGTTTTTCCAGTGCTCACGTATGTATGTGAGAGTTGGACTGTGAAAAAAGCTGAGTGCCCAAGAATTGATGCTTTTGAAGTGTGGTGTTGGAGAAGACTCTTGAGAGTCCCTTGGACTGCAAGGAGATCCAACCTGTCCATTCTGAAGGAGATCAGCCCTGGGATTTCTTTGGAAGGAATGATGGTAAAGCTGAAACTCTAGTAAACTAAGGTCTGTATAGTCAAGGCTATGGTTTTTCCTGTGGTCATGTCATGTATGGATGTGAGAGTTGGACTGTGAAGAAGGCTGAGTGCCGAAGAATTGATGCTTTTGAACTGTGGTGTTGGTGAAGACTCTTGAGAGTCCCTTGGACTGCAAGGAGATCCAACCTGTCCATTCTGAAGGAGATCAGCCCTGGGATTTCTTTGGAAGGAATGATGCTAAAGCTGAAACTCCAGTACTTTGGCCACCTCATGTGAAGAGTTGACTCATTGGAAAAGACTCTGATGCTGGGAGAGATTGGGGGCAGGAGGAGAAGGGGACAACCGAGAATGAGATGGCTGGATGGCATCACAACTCGTTGGACATGAGTCTGAGTGAACTCTGGGAGATGGTAATGAACAGGGAGGCCTGGCATGCTGCGATTCATGGGGCTGCAAAGAGTCAGACACGACTGAGCGACTCAACTGAACTGACTTGAACCCATTTCATACGTGAAACATTTTAAAAGACATATATTCAAGGGTAGAGAGTTCATAAAATTAATTACATTTTAATATTTCATCAAAAACAGTATGGCTGAAATAATTTTTATTTTGAGTACATGGTCATGACTAGTACAGAAACTGCTATTCATACTAACATGTCAGCAGTTTACTCACCATTGCTTTTGCATCATCAGTGCAAGTGTCAACACAGTGACAAAAGCAAATAGTTCCTTTGTGTTATTTTGACAATATAGTTGATCCAAAGCCCATAAAACAGTTTCAGGGGTACCCCAGAGGACTGACAACTATACTTTGAAAATTTTTACACTAAGGCAATGGATTAAATCCCAGATCTATCATTTGCCAGCTGTGCCACCTTGAGTGAATTATTTAAACTATGTGAGCCTCAGTTTCCTCAACTATAAAACAAAAATAAATAATACTGCCTACTTCATAGGAACATTTAAGAATTTAAAGAGATTAATTCATGATAGCACAAATACACAACTCAATATTAACTATTACTTTCTATAAAAGTTAAACTATGAAGGTATGTTTTCAGAATAAAAGGCTACAATAGCCTCTCAGCTATTTCTCCAGTTAAGAACTAAGAACATTTAGCCCAGTTTACAATCTGAGATAGTTTGCCATTATTAGTAAATATACTTTTATTCATGTTTTAATAGCAGTTTTCAATACTGTAGCCTGTTTAAGCATATTATCAGATTTAAAAACAGGCTGGGTAGTTTGTTCCTACAATTATTATTTGGGTACTGGTTAAACTATCATAAAGATGGTGACATTTTCTGAGCTGATTATGATTCCACTGAATGATTACCCATGGAAATACAGAATTTTCACTATGGATTGTTGACCCAGATAAATAATACCCAACGTATCCCTGAGCTGACTGTGTAGTTTCAGAAACACTTACAGGTTTAGACAAAGGCTGAACAATAACAGAACTATCTGAAGATCTAGATTCAGGATGAAAATTTACTGGCGAGGCAGCCACTGGATTTGATGCTGGGTTCGTGTAATGTTGACTTGTAGGCTTGAATGCAGGAGTAATACCTGTATTTTAAAATTACACAACACATTGAATATATTTCTATATAATCAATGATGTCAAAATACTTCACTTTAAAATAAAAATAGTAAAATAGTACTGTACCTCGGCAGAGTGCACCATTCTTTATTCCCCTCGAATATGAGCTGGGGTTTACTCTATTCAAAATATCTATAAAAGATTACATTATTTTAAAACTCATTGTTTGAATTATATATATATATATATATATATACACATACACACACACACACATATATATATACACAGAAACAGAAATCATACACTGAAAACAACTGAAAAGATTTCTGGAAGGAGT
>SJYC01067458.1:0-30033 GCA_006408675.1 Madoqua kirkii
AAAGCCTGGCATTTCTCATGATGTACTCTTCATATAAATTAAATAAGTAGGTTGACAATGTACAGTCTTGACATACTTATTTCCCAGTTTGGAACCAGTCTGTTTTTCCGTGTTCAGTTCTAACTGTTGCTTCTTGACCTGCATACACATTTCTCAGGATGCAGGTCAGGTGGTCTGGTATTCCCAACTCTTTAAGAATTTTCCACAGTTTGTTGTGATCCACACAATCAAAGACTTTGGCATAGTTAATAAAGCAGAAGTAGATGTTTTCCTGGAACTCTCTTGATTTTTTGAGGATTCATCAGATGGTGGCAATTTCATCTCTGCCTTTTCTACATTTCAGCTTGAACATTTGGAAGTTCACGGTTCAGAGACTGTTGAAGCCTGGCTTGGAGGATTTTGAGCATTACTTTCCTAGTATGTGAGATCAGTGCAATCGTGCGGTAGTTTGGGCATTTTTGGCATTGCTTTTCTTTGGGATTGGAATTTTGTAATTTACTTTGAAGTAATTAAAATTTATTTTAAATCCTATTTTAGTTTACCTTTTTATGTTATAGATATATCTCTTGTTTTTTTTTTCAGATATAATATATACTCTGAAGTTTCACAGCCTATGCATGCATGGGTGCTAAATTGCTTCAGTCATGTATGACTCTTTGCAACCCTATGCATTGTAACTTACAGTTAATCTTGTATCCTATCACATAATGTGTAGAAATAATCTAAGTGTCTATTCTCACTTCTGTTTTTTGTGTTATAGATACCTCATGTGTTATATATATCTATATATAAACTCTAAACTAAAAATGTAGTTTTTACATTAAGCAATCATATGTGTTTTAAAGCCAACAAATAGTGTTTTATATTTGCCTATATATTTTGCATTTTTGGAGCCCTTTATCCACTGCTGAAGATCTGATGTTCTTTTTATTCAGCTTGAAAAAAGGGAATTTTTGTGTGAAATGGTTCCTGTTAATAATTTATCCTGAATTATTTTTAATCTGAAAATATCTTTGTTTTCGCTTACCACACAATTTTGAATTGACAATTGTTTTCTTTTTTAGCACTTGAAGTTATTGGTATTTTTTTTTTTATTCTTCTTAATTCATGATGAGAAGTCAGCAGATTTTAAAACTGCTTAATGTTTTCTCCTTATGTTTGGTTTTCAGCAATTAGCCTAATGATATTTTTAGATGGGATTTTCTTTGTTTTTATTACTGCTTGGGATTTACTGAGCTTTTTAAATTTGAAAATTCATGTCTTTTAACAAATTTGGGAAATTTTTGACATTATTTTTTCCACATGTATTTTATGCCTCAATTTCTCTTCACCTTCTGAGATTCCAATTACACATACATAAGACCTTTTGCTATCTTTTCATAGGTAGTTAAAGGTCTGCTTGTTTTTTTTTTTCTTTTCATGTTCTTGTCTTCAGTTTGGATAATATCTATTAATTAATCTTCAAACTTACTTTAGTCATCTTCAATCTTCTATTAAACTATTATTTGTATTATAAAACTGTTAACATTGTATTTTTCATCTGTAGAATTTCCATTTATTTTTTTTTACATTTCCATTTCATTGCTGAGAGATAGTTTCATTCATTGAATGCATTTTCATTCTTGGCAGAGTTATAATAATTGCTTTATATTTCTTGTTTGTTACTTCTGACATCTAAGTGAACATGAGTGTTCCTTCAGTGATCTTCTTTCTCTTTTAATAAAAGTTATTGTATTTTCTGTTTCTTCTATGCCTAGTAATTTTAGGTTTTGTGGAAGGTTTATGGACCTTATGAATAAAATGCTGTTGAGGGTCTGAATTCTATATTACTCCAAAGAGTACTGATTTTTGCTTGTTTTCTTTAGTAGGCATTTAACCCAGATGCATCCAAATTCTTCACTCTGAAATCACAACTTAGTTCTCTACCTTATGCTAGGCTGCTTAAATTCTGCCTCACAGAATGTGATATTTAAAGTCAACCAGAGATTTTGGTAGTTGATAATCAGAATCTGGGGTCCTCCCTGTAGCTTCCTCCTTTCTTTGATTTCCCCCTTTACTTTCCAGATGCTGTGGTTGCTCTGAACTCTGCCTTCCTATTTTTCAAGGCTGTAAAATTTCATACTTTTTTTTTGGTCAGAGTTCCATCTACTTAATGATGTGCACTGGGACTGCACTTGGGTAAGCGCCCAAACAAATGGGAACACACCCTGTTCTGTTCCCTTCCTCCACATGTCTACCCTCTTCCAGTATCTGTCTGCTCCAGATCACTCTTAGTACTTGCAGGTAATTGTTTTTATATTTAGCACCAAGTTTGTGCCTTGTTTAGGTTGTTATTTGCAGAAAGGTTGATCAGATAAGAAAAACTTGCTCTTACTGGAAACTGAACAACCCTAGATTTTTAATGATTTTGAATTTCTCTCTACTTGAAAGGGAGGTCTTTGTTCTCTCATGTTAAATAACAAAGGGTGAGCAAGCAGTGTATAAATTCTAACTCCCACAGATTCTTCCCAACCACTGTTTTTTTTTTTTTTAAATTTTGAGCAAATGCCCTCTTCCTATGAGGCTGATTCTTCAGCATTTAGTTGAGTTAACTGAAGAAGCTTCAAGCTATAAGACTTTTAATATAGGGAATTAAGATCTTATTAAATGGTTGGAAGGTCTGGACAAGTAAACCTTCATCTTTGATTTTAGTAATAATACAGCCGCAAGACTGTAGAACCAGCCTGCTAGTGGAAAATGCAATGATAATAATAGATGTGGGACAACAGTAGGTCGACATTGTAACACTGACTTGAAGAACACACAGCCATAGTTTCAGTTCAGGGAGCAGGCAACTGGAAGCAGGAAGTTTTTGCTACTAATGTTGCTGCATCTATCTCTCACTATCCATGCATCTGAAATGCTGTCTATGATTCCAGCCAGAGCTGCATCTGCTTTTCAAACTTCATCAGCTAGAGATTGGCTACCAGATTTAGCCGCAGAGATTCTCTGTCTCCACAATCTTGCTTGCCAGAAGTCAATTGCCAAAGTGCAAGAAGATAATCTGCACCTGCTTTCACATCCCATATTTCAATAAGTATGGATAATCGAAGAGTCTAACTTACATTTAGAATGCAACAATGAGAATCTGGGAAATTTAATTTTTAGCCTCTGTAGTATAGGAAATCAAAACGGGGGGGGGGTGCGGGGGAAGGATGATGAGAATAAACATAAGTGCTAACTTACCACAGAGGTTTGTGTCACTCAGATTCATCACCCTCTGCCCCACCTTGTAGGTGCTCTCTAGTTTGGACTGTTCCCTTGTATTTATTGGTGACTGTCTACTGGATCCCTTAGCCCAATTCTTGTCATCTTTTATGAGATGAGCTAATTCCTTTATTAGCAGTCCTCTGATTTCAGTGCCAGATTATGATGTGACAAATCCATTGGTATTTTTTCCATCAAAATCAGCGTTTGCTTCCTTTCTTCTTGAATATGGACTGGTCTCTGACTGCTTAGATCAATCAAGTATTGAGGAAATGATGCTATGCTAACATTAGACCTTGTTATGAGGACTGGTGGCTCACTTTGGTCTCTATATGTCCTCAGCTACCATATCTAACTAACCTGCTACAGAAAATGCATGGAGAGTCTGAGGCTATTTTGAGCGGGAAGGAGCCCAGTTTAGTCCAGCCATCCCAAACAAGGTACTCTGCATGTCTTGGGCTTCCCAGGCCAGACCAGACACAGCTGCACAGGGAAGAATTGCTCAGCCTAATGCTGCCTGAATTCCTGAAACCAAAATTGTGATATGAAATAAAATGATTCATGTTTTAAGTCACTACATTTTGGGATAGTTTATGACACAGTAACTGATAACTAGAACAATCTCCTTGTCTTTCATGACATTCATCTCCATCTCAACTCTAATCCCACACCTCTGATTCTGTTATTTCCCAAGACTGCTTCAACACTGAACTCTTTCATTTAAAGACTACACACTCTTCTCCATCCTTCTCCTACCATACCAGAACTTAATATCTGAAAAACCTTATGACCCTCAACTACTGAATTTTTTTACAGTCTATCACTGAATTTGGCTCTTCTTCACTTCTTTTCTATCCTGTTCCAGCCATATAATCCACCATATCAGTAATGCCTGTCATGTTAAAATTCTGTGAACCATCCTTGCTCCCAGCCTGCAAATTCCTAGCTCTGGATTAGTTTATCTATTCACCTCTTGACTTTCACATATAGGAAGCTAAAAGGGACTTGAGTCCTTGCTCTGTGGTTTCTCACATCAATTCCCTATGGTAGCATTTAAAAGATGATCCGGATCTGTCTCATCAACCAGGAATAAAGTGTTAATCAGGTAATTAAAAGAACATAAAAGTAATTCTAAGTATCATGGAAGTGGCAACTGCAGGAAGCAGCTACAATCCAAAGAACTGGAAGAACAAAGGAAAACAGCTGGACTTATGAAAACAGAGGAGGTGGCCACCTGAGTATAAGACATAGGTCTCTGGGGGAGAGGTCACTGGCCAGCTAGTGCTGGTATCTATGAATCATTGTGGGGGAGTGAGGTTGTTTCAAGAGTGTTGGAAGAACTTAATCAAGAACCAGCTCCTTCCAGCAGAACAAATTGCACTGTCCAGGTGAAGAAGAGCCTTTCCTTTCCATCCTCCAGGCTCCAGATGTTCCTTTCTATTGACAGTACATAAATGTGGTTTGCAGAGTCCTTGCCCCAATGTCATGTACCTGGATATGGGAGGATAGGTATGAAATTGAGAGAGGCAGCCTAACAGGTAGTACAATAAGTTGTAAAAAATTTGCAGCCAAACTTTGGTATTAGATCTAAGATGGAGAATTCTTACATTGCTTAATTTTATTAGAATAATTTAGCCCATTTATCATTATTATGGTAACTCACATAACCTTACTTTTGGTTTTCTGTTTACTTTGATTTATCTTAAAATTTTCTTCCTTTTTTAATATGCTCATCATTTTGTCATTAAAGAATTATTTTCTTGTGAATCAGTTTACCTTTATTATATTGCATCACTTTTCATTAAATTAGCAATGACATTAAACTAACAATGACAACTAGCTATTTAAAGCTGTATTTATTTTCAATGTCCAGAATAAAATCGGGTAGAACACCAATCCCCAGTAAAGAACAAAGGGCTTTCTTTTAAGGAGATTATGCTAAAGCACTTTTTGGATAACACTGTACCTTCTCGGCTGAGAGTGTGTACCTGTATGTTTCTCATTTGGGCACTTTTGGAGCCTCCAGTCTATATGCTAATCCTTTCCTGTTTACCCAAGATAAAGTCTGATAGTTTGTTTGCTCTGTCATGCCCTACCCTGCCCAAAGCACCAGCAAGAACTCCCATGTAGTGGTGAAACAGGTGGAAAGCAAGAGAATGTATACAACAGCAGAGCAGACCATACTATTCACTCAACCTTCTGATTTAACTAGAAATGAGCAACTGAAAACCAACTGGTACCTAAGGAAAAAAAAACAAACAAAACCTCAAGAAACATAAAATAGATAAAACCAAAATAAGTAACAGAAAAACTGACCAGGAAAGAAATGGAGACTCACAAGGAAACATTAAAAATCCCTTTATTAATAAATTTTAAAAGATTTAGAAGATATCATATCTAGATGAAACATACTAAATGTCATGAAAATGTGACCAAAAACTGAAAGGCCTTTAGTAAAGTAAAAATATAATTTATGAATACTTTAATAGAAGTCTTAGAAAATCAAATTATCCTAAGACTAAGAGGAAAAAAGGAAAATATAAGAGAAATAAATGCAAATGTAGACATCAGTTCAACAGGACTTCCAGAAGGAGTGTAAAGAGAAAATTAGGAGAACAAAATAATATTTCTAAAAAATAAAAATGAAATCCCAGGGATGAAATATATGTCTTCAGACTGAATGGACATATTGACTTCTGAGTGCAGTGAATGAGAGAAGACCCATTTGGGACTCATCTTCAAGAGATTTCAGAACATCAAAGAAAAAAAGAATTTCTAGAGACGCCAAGAGACAATAAAGACAAAAAAAGTTTCTCTTTAAAGGAATGAAAATCAAATTGGCTTCAGAGTTCTTAAAATGAAACAATGTCCTCAGTGGTTTAAAATAAAGATACTTTTTAACTTAGAATTCTGTCTCTAATCAAAGATTAATCAAAACAATGATTCAAAACTTGTTCTCTCTTTTCTGTCATTTCACTTTAGCAAAATAAGAAATAGGAAAATGAATGATCCAGGAATGCAGATTCAGATGATGAGAGCAGTGAAGGAGTCCTCAAGAGTAAACTCATGTCTGGGTGCTCTCTGGTCAGTGCCGTGGTTCATGTGGGTACCATCAGTTCAGTTCAGTTCAGTTGCTCAGTCGTGTCCAACTCTTTGCTACCAAATGAACTGCACGCAGCTCACCAGCCTCCCTGTCCATCACCAATTCCTGGAGTCTACCCAAACTCATTTCCATTGAGTTGGTGATGCCATCCAACCACCTCATCCTCTGTCTTCCCCTTCTCCTCCTGCCTTCAATCTTTCCCATCATTAGGATCTTTTCCAAGGAGTCAGCTCTTCTCATCTGGTGGCCAAAGTATTGCAGTTTCTGCTTCAACATCAGTCCTTCCAGTGAACATTCAGGACTGATTTCCTTTAGGATGGACTGCTTGGAACTCCTTGCAGTCCAAGGGACTCTCAAGAGTCTTCTCCAACACCACAGTTCAAAAACATCAATCTTCTGTGCTCAGATTTCTTTGGAGTCCAACTCTCACATCCATACATGACTACTGGAAAAACTGTGGCCTTGACTAGATGGACCTTTGTTGACAAAGTAATCTCTCTGCTTTTCAATATGCTGTCTAGTTTGGTCATAACTTTCCTTCCAAGGAGTAAGCATCTTTTAATTTCATGGCTGCAATCACCATCTGCAGTGATTTTAGAGCCCCCAAAATAAAGTCAGCCACTGTTTCCCCATCTCTTTGCCATGAAATGATAGGACCAGATGCCATGATCTTAGTTTTCTCAATGCTGAGCTTTAAGTCAACTTTTTCTCTCTCCTCTTTCACTTTCACCAAGAGACTCTTTAGTTTTTCTTCACTTTCTGCTATCAGAGTGGTGTCATCTGCATATCTGATGTTACTGATATTTCTCCTGACAATTTTGATTCCAGCTGTGCTTACTCCAATCCAGTGTTTCTAATGATGTTCTCTGCATATAAGTTAAATAAGCAGGGTGACAATATAAAGCCTTGACGTATTCCTTTCTTGATTTGATACCAGTTTGTTGTTCCATGTCCAGTCCTAACTATTGCTTCTTGACCTGCATATAGGTTTCTCAAGAGGCAGGCCAGATGGTCTGGTATTTCCATCACCTTCAGAATTTTCCACAGTTTATCGTGATCCACACAGTCAAAGGTTTTGGCATAGTCAATAAAGCAGAAATAGATGTTTTTCTGAAACTCTCTGGAACTCTTTTGCTTTTTCGATGATCCAGCAGATGTTGGCAATTTGATCTCTGGTTCCTCTGCCGTTACTAAAACCAGGTTGAACTTCTAGGTTGGAAGTTCATGGTTCATGTATTGCTGAAGTCTGCCTTGGAGAATTTTGAGCATTACTTACTAGCATGTGAGATGAGTGCAATTGTGCGGTAGTTTGAGTGTTCTTTTGCATTGCCTTTCTTTGGGATTGGAATGAAAATGGACCTTTTCCAGTCCTGTGGCCACTGCTGAGTTTTCCAAATTTGCTGGCATATTGAGTGCAGCACTTTCACAGCATCATCTTTCACAATTTGAAATAGCTCAACTGGAATTCCATCACCTCCACTAGCTTTATTTCTAGTGATGCTTCCTAAGGCCCAGCTGACTTCACATTCCAGGATGTCTGGCTCTAAGTGAGTGATCATACCATCATGATTATCTTGGTCATGAAGATCTTTTTACTGTGCCCATCTTTGCATGAAATGTTCCCTTGGTATTTCTCATTTTCTTGAAGAGATCTCTAGTCGTTCCCATTCTGTTGTTTTCCTCTGTATCTTTGCATTGAACACTGAGGAAGGCTTTCTTATCTCTCCTTGCTACTCTTTGGAACTCTGCATTCAGATGCTTATATCTTTCCTTTTCTCCTTTGGCTTTTGCTTCTCTTTTTTTCTAAGCTATTTACAATGCCTTGTCAGACAGCTATTTTGCTTTTTTGCATTTCTTTTTCTTAGGGATGGTCTTGACCCCTGTCTCCTGTACAGTGTCACAAACATCCACCCACAGTTCATCAGGCACACTGTCTGTAGGTCTAAAAGTGAAAGTGAAGTTGTTCAGTCGTGTCCAATTTTTTGCGACCTGTGGACTGTAGCCCACCAAGTTCCTCTGTCCATGGGATTCTCCAGGCAAGAATACTGGAGTGGGTTGCCATTGCCTTCTCCTGGGGACCTTCCTGACCCAGGGATCAAACCCAGGTCTCCCACATTGCAGGCAGATGCTTTAACCTCTGCACCGGGAAGCTAGTCCCTTAAATTTATTCTTCACTTCCATTGTTTAATCATAAGGGATTTGATTTAGGGCAGACCTGAATGGTCTAGTGGTTTTTCTCACTTTCTTCAGTGTAACTCTGAATTTGGCAATAAGGAGTTCATGATCTGAGCCACAGTCAGCTCCCAGTCTTATTTTTGTTGACTGTACAGAGCTTCTCCATCTTTGGTTGCAAAGAATAAAATCAATCTGCTTTTGGTGTTGGCCATCTGGTGATGTCCATGTGTAGAGTCTTCTCTTGTGTTTTTGGGAGAGGGTGTTTGCTATGACCAGTGTGTTCTCTTGGAAAAACTCTATTAGCCTTTGCCCTGCTTCAATTTGTACTCCAAGGACATATTTATATGTTACTCCAGGTGTTTCTTGACATCCTAATTTAGTATTCCACTCCCCTATAATGAAAAAGACATCTTTTGGGGTGTTAGTTCTAAAAGGTCTTCTAGGTCTTCATAGAATCGTTCAACATCAGCTTCTTCAGTGTTACTGGTCGGGGCATAGACTTGGATTACAGTGGTATTGATTGGTTTGCCTGGAAACAGAGATCATTCTGTCATTTTTGAGACTGCATCCAAGTACTGCATTTTGGACTCTTTTGTTGACTGTGATGGCTACTCCACCTCTCTTAAGGGTCCCTGCCCACAGTAGTAGATATAATGGTCATCTAAGTAAAATTCACCCATTGCAATCCATCTTAGTTCACTGATTCTTAGAATGTCAGCATTCACTCTTGCCATCTCATGTTTGACCACTTCCAATTTGCCTTGATTCATGGACCTAACATTCCAGGTTCCTATGCAATATTGCTCTTTACAGCATCAGACCTTGCTTCTATCACCAGTCACATCCACAACTGAGTGTTGTTTTTTCTTTGGTTCCATCCCTTCATTTTTTCTGGAGTTATTTCTCCACTGATCTCCAGTAGCATAGTGGGCACCTACTGACCTGGGGAATTCATCTTTAAGTGTCCTTTCTTTTTGCCTTTTCATACTGTCCATGGGATTCTCAAGGCAAGAATACTGAAGTGGTTTGCCATTCCCTTTTCCAGTGGACCACATTCTGTCAGACCTCTCCTCCATGACTCGCCCATCTTGGGTGGCCCTACATGGCATGGCTTAGTTTCATTGAGTTAGACAAGGCTGTGGTCCACGTGGTCAGATTGGCTAGTTGTCTGTAATTGCGGTTTCAGTCTGTCTGCCCTCTGATGCCCTCTCTCCATGCCTACTGTCCTACTTGGGTTTATTTTATCTTGGATATGGGATATCTCCTCTCGGCCACCACTCCTGACCTTGAATGTGGGGTATCTCCTCACAGCCACCACTCCTGACCTTCGACCTGGGGTATGTCCTCTCAGCTGCTCATGTGCCATGCAGCCGCCACTCCTGTGCCATGTTCCTTATCAATAAGGTGGGAGAGGATGAAAAGACCCTCTCATCATGAATATTCCTTAAGTCTATGTTTTTTAGTTATTTAAGCTGTGTGACAATGCCATAAACTTAGCAGCTTAAAACAACATATATTTTTCTTCCCAAAGTACCTGTGGTCAAGAACCTGGGCATTGCTTAGCTGGATCCTCTTCTTAGGATCTCACAAAGCAACCCTCAAGATGTCACCTAGAAATGGGTTCTCATCAGAGCCACAACTGGGGAAGGATCCTCTTCTAATGAGACTACTTGAAAGTCTGCTTACAATCCACCCATTTTAATTTTCATAACACAATGTAAAATATCTGTACATCTATACATCTATAAAGTAGACTATAAGCCAGAGTTGGAAGTTTGTTGCCCAGAAAACTGGGCTCAATTGTGAGGCAAAGAAGAACGTGGTGGGGAAGCTTAGTGAGTTTCACAAAGCAATAGAGAGACTAGGGCAGTCAAATGAAGAAACTCTAAACCAGAAGAGTAAAACTTAAATGACAAGACAGGAGGAAAGCCAAGTTCTTCACCCTTTTCTTCTTCACTCTGGATAACAGGCATTCTATCTTTATTTCTGTGAAAATATTCTGATAAGAATCCATTCTACTCCACTCCACTTGAAAAGTCTCTGATTACCCAGAATCCTAATGGTATCCATGAAGTTCACTTGGCTAATACAAAGTGAATGAAAAAGAAAGGAAAGAAAAATGATCCATGTATGAATTATTCTTGGACGGTACAAACAAAGACTGAGAGAAGGACTTGCGGAAATAAAACTTTTCTCATTTAGCTTTTCAGTTTTTTTTAGAAAGAAAAATTATTCAGAAAATATTTTGAAAATGTCACTTTCTTTCTGGATCCTGTCTTGTAGGCAATATCTTGTTTTGACAACGTGTTCTGAGTTAGAAGACACTGTAACTGTTACATGTTGTCATACCAATTTCTTCTTATGTCTTTATTAAAGCAGTTTATAAAGTAAGAAACAGTCCATTGTTTAACTTTATGGCTTTTTGTATATATACTCTATAGTTTCTTTCTTTTTTGCTTTTTCTTCATTTTGTTTCCTCATTCTCCTTTTTCATTATTTTCTGTCCAATCATTCCCATACATTTTTCAATTAAATAGCTTTATAAAGCACCCTTGTTGCTCAAGCCCAGGCTTTTATCTCACTCAGCAAACTAACTGGCAAACATTTTATCACAAGCTGTCTGAAATCAGTCACCAATGATAAAGTGACAAAAAAGAAATTTATTGCACCCTCATGCTTTGTTATTCTGTTGCTCAGAATTTCCATTTTGGGTAATTTTTTTTTTCAGTGACTCTGCCTGGCTTTGGGGATTCTCATGCCCCTTCCCCCACCCCGCTTTTTTTTTAGTTAGGTAGCCTGTTGTAAATTTTGTCTTTAATATGTTGACAGAATGAAATATACATGAGTATTTCAGAATTACAAAACCAGAAATAGAACCTTAGAAGATACATCTATAGCCATTAGGAAGGAAACAGATAATATTATCTATGCTTGATAACTTCTATCTATGATATCTTTGTGAAAAATATAATGTGTAGAAACAGTTTCATTCTAATGCTTATTGGCAAGTGCCATGGTTTGCAAGTGCCACAAGATACTCCACGCCTTACTGCCATTTAAAGTGGCATTTTGAAAAATAAAACTTTAAAAGGCATTGGATAATATTAATCAAGAGACTGCATAATTAATTCGCATGGTAAAGCAACTTTTGCCCTTCTCGTCATGTGAAAGAGATTGGGAAGGTCCCTGAGGAAATCCAGACCATCTCTTGACAAACCCAGCCCTCAGATGGTGTCCTAATTGAGTGTAAATACAATTAAAACTGTTGGCTTGAAAGAACTGTGTGGGCCCACAATTAACAGGTATGGTGATTTTGGACAGCACTGGCAGAATTAACCTAGAGTAGGTAAGGGAACCAGGAGAGAACTGGAGAAGGATCCCTTACCTCCATATCTATTTTTATTCTAAATTCTTTGCAGGAGTAAGTGAACTTGCAGAGATTATTTCATTTTTAGTCCTTGAAAACTCATGAGTACTCTGTGATTTGCTTTAATCTTTCTGGCCAATTAAAACAATGAGTCAACCTTAATGAAACTCACCACAAGAGTCTCTGCCTGTTACAGGTAACCTGTTCTGCATATATAAAACAGATAACAATTAGCATGTATCAGGCTGGAGAAGGTTGCACAGTCCTAAAGTGCAGAGGGTGTGCAGGAATAATGGTGAGTGTAGGTGAGATACTCAGTCTGGGTCTACAGTGGGTTCCTCATTCCATCACTCTGTCCACCGGAAAGGAAGTGAGTTTCAAGCTAACCTCATGAGGATACCCAGAAGCTCCTTCATAAGAAGCCTTTTGACTGACATGTCAAAATGGACATGTTAGCCTTCTACCTCCTAGCCTGTCGTCTCCCTCCCCATCCACCTTCTCTGATGATCAGACTGGCTGCAATTTCTTGTGTGCCATCAACACTGGGCACGAAAACACTAAGAGGGACCACTGCTGCTGCTGCTAAGTCACTTCAGTCATGTCCGACTCTGTGTGACCCCAAGACGGCAGCCCACCAGGCTCGGCCGTCCCTGGGATTCTCCAGGCAAGAGCACTGGAGTGGGCTGCCATTTCCTTCTTCAATGCAGGAAAGTGAAAAGTGAAGTCGCTCAGTCGCTCAGTCATGTCTGACCCTCAGCGACCCCAGGAACTGCAGCCTTCCAGGCTACTCTGTCCTGGGATTTTCCAGGGAAGAGTACTGGAGTGGGGTGCCATTGGCTTCTCCGAAGAGGGACCACTGAATCCCCTGAATTCTAGACCTCCTCTTCTCAACCCTGCTTTGTAGCAGCAACCCCACCTTCTATAACAGCTAGGGTCAATTACTTCATCATGCAGCAAATTCTTAAATCACCTGCTGGTGCATAAACAAGAACTACCCAAGGTGTCCAGGTGGTATTTGTAGCAGCAATTGCAGCAGGATACTCTCTCGGCTTCCTGGTGGGTAGAAGCACTGCCCAAAGGAAACCAGGATTCCTGCTTCAGCAGAGTTTAAGTTTACAAAAGTGAGAGGATTTTTTTTTCTTTTTTCCCCTTTCATTTCTTCTTTCCTTACTCTCTTCTTCTTCCCTATAAAATAAGTACCATACGTCTTCAGTAAAACACACATACCTTAAGTATAAATTAGGTGACTTGACAAATATATATACCTGTGTAACCACCACCCTAATGAAGATGCAGAACATTACTACCATCCCTATAAAGTTCTCCTGGCCCTTTGCAGATCTAGAAATTAAAAAGATTTTCAGGCAGCTCTTTTTCTCAAGTGTTTTTACTACCTACATATAGACTTTTCTCCACCTGGTGGCCCAGAGGCCCTGTGTTGGACTCTGTTTTTTGAAATCTGACTTAGTGGAGTGTGCATTTCTTTTCTGTTCCAAATTGGGTGCTCAGTAGCTACAGACTATGGCTTGGAGGCATGATGGACTGAGAGTGAATTATTTTTAGTTTAATTAACAAAATGAACAAAGGACTCAGGAACTCTGTGGCTATATGAGGCTAAATAAATGGGCAATGTCTTTTACTGCTGCCCCTGCAAAGACTGGATTCTGGCTCTGATGAGTGCTAGTACCATTTCTGGGTGAGGGAGAATCTTCTAGACCCCTTTTCATTCCTCACCTTGCTCGTATTCTTTTCTTGCCCTCTCCAGGAGAAATATCAATAACCTCAGATATGCAGATGACACCACCCTTATGGCAGAAAGGGAAGAGGGACTAAAAAGCATCTTGATGAAAGGGAAAGTGGAGAGTGAAAAAGATGGCTTAAAGCTCAACATTCAGAAAATGAAGATCGTGGCATCCGGTCCCATCATTTCATGGCAAATAGATGTGGAAACAGTGGAAACAGTGTCAGATGTTATTTTGGGGGCTCCAAAATCACTGCAGATGGTGATTTCAGTCATGAAATTAAAAGATGCTTACTCCTTGGAAGAAAAGTTATGACCAACCTAGATAGCATATTCAAAAGCAGAGACATTACTTTGCTGACTAAGGTCCATCTAGTCAAGGCTATGGTTTTTCCAGTGGTCATGTATGGATGTGAGAGTTGGACTGTGAAGAAGGCTGAGTGCCCAAGAATTGATGCTTTTGAAGTGTGGTGTTGGAGAAGACTCTTGAGAGTCCCTTGGACTGCAAGGAGATCCAACCAGTCCATTCTGAAGGAGATCAGCCCTGGGATTTCTTTGAAAGGAATGATGCTGAAGCTGAAACTCCGGTGCTTTGGCCACCTGATGTGAAGAGTTGACTCATTGGAAAAGACTCTGATGCTGGGAGGGTTTGGGGGCAGGAGGAGAAGGGGACAACAGAGGATGAGTTGGCTGGATGGCATCACCGACTTGATGGATGTGAGTCTGAGTGAACTCTGGGAGTTGGTGATGGACAGGTAGGCCTGGCATGCTGCAATTCATGGGGTCGCAAAGAGTTGGACATGACCGAGTGACTCATCTGAACTGAAAGTTAGATTGTACTGCATAATTTTTAAAGAGGGAAGGAGAAGACTTGGAGTTTCTTTTTCCCAAGCTTGCCTCTTCCGTCCCCACCCTCACCTCCTGACCTCTCTAATGGCCTTCCTTCTGATTTCCATCTCTACTGCTCTCCATCGTCTCTTCCTTCCCCTTCCAAAACAAGGAACTTGTAAGATGCACTAGGAAGAGCTGTGGGCCAAGACTGTCAGAGGAAGACTTGTGATGTAGTGTGTAAGACTGGATTTGAGAGACTCTTGAGAGAAGAGAAGGAAAATGATCCAAACCGGAGAAATGGCAGGTGCAAAAAGGCAAAGACAAAAATCTGGATGGCGTAGAGATAGCCTGATGGTACAGGTCTGGGGAGTCTGACAGAAACTTGTTGAGAGACTTTGGGCAAGTTATTTTATCTCTCTGACCATCAATTTTCACATCTGTAAGATGGGGAATAATTAATAGCTATGTTGAAGGTGGATTTAAGAATTATTGCTGACATGAAGTGTCTATGACGTACATGGTGGTGAAATGATGTAAAATGATGGCCATTATTACAATGGGATGCAGGCAGGAGTAAGGAGGAGACTAGTCTGGTGGAGGAAAGTGTGAGCAGGCAGAATTAGAATGCAGTAGAAGTCAAATCATGGCATAACATTAATATGATTTCTTTCAGAATCAGTCCCCAGTGCTCAAAGCTTCCTAAAGTGGAAATACATGGAAGATGTATAAAACCTCTCACATACACTTTGAGATTTTTAGATTAAAAAAAAAATACATGAAGGAATTAAATGGAATTGCTACCACTGTGTTGCTATGTAATTAGTAGGTCAACACTCTTCATTATTATGACTAAGGCAACATCAGAAAATATGCTGAATGACTCTTGATCCTAATGTAATATGACTTCCTGTTGTGATAAAAGGGTATTTATCATAATAGTTTTCGGAGAGCAATAATGTTACTGAGAAACTGACATTAGGGGTTGTTGGGTATGAAAGTAACTTTCCAGGGGCAATGTGCTCAGCAAGCATTTATGCAACAAATATTGTGGAGTGTGTTGTGAGTGCCAGGCTCTCTTCCAGGCATTCTGCTCTTATTCTACCCTTCTGCATCCAAGATTTCTCTCTGGAGATATAGATGGAAAATGCCTGAGTTCATGGTTGAATTCATTTCTATTACATTGTCTTTGTATATATGAGCTTTTCCTATACTAACTTTTTATTATACTAGAAATATTTTCCCCAAGTTATTGTTTTCATTGTGACAGTTTTATTGAGGTGTGATTGACCTACATATGTAATTGGCCACATATGGGCTTCCCAGGTGGCTCAGTGGGTAAAGAAGCCATCTGCAATGCAGGAAACACAAGAGGTGTGGGTTTGACCCCTGGGTCAGGATGGTCACCTGGAGAAGGAAATGACAACCCAAATCCAGTATTTTTGCCTGGAGAACCCCATGGACAGAGGAGCCTGGTGGGCTACAGTCCACAGGGTCTCAGAGTCAGACACGACTTGATGCAACTGAGCACACAGGCACACATAGACCGTATACACTGGTTACGTTTCGGCACATGTATACATCCACTGAAGCATCATCACAATTAACATAATAATCATCACATCTGAAAGTTCCATTTTGCCTCTGATAGTCCCTTTCTTTCAATCATTACTGAGTCTTGGGCTACTGCCATTGTGAAGTGGGGGCTGCATTCTTCCCTCCAACCCTCATTAGTGGAGTGAAGACTCTATACTGGCATGGAATCTAAAGAATACTGGGACCCTGATGTCTTTGCCTCGGTTTAAAACAGTGGTTTTACATCAGAAGAGTTGACTGAGAGAATCTCAGGCTTCTGCCTCCCTTCCACTGAGCACTCAGATTTTAAAGTGGGAATGGCACTGAGAGAGGAGCATGTCTTCGTTCTCACCTCTGGCTTTAGCGCTTTGGCTCAGAGATTCTGCCTAGAGACAAGGAAGGCCATAAAACAGCCCCTAATCACTTCCCAAGGGAATTGACTTCTTTTCATATTGAAGGTGGAGAAGTTCAAACCTAAGGGCACTCTCAAGAACAGTGGGGATTTTGTAAAGGCAACTAGAAGGTGGTTCAAGAAACAAGCTGAAGTGTAGGCCTGGTAGTTTGCAGGAGACAACTGTGGAATAAGGCAGCCAGGAGACCTTCTGGGCACAGAACAAGTAGCAAACATGACCTTAGAGACCACTGCATCAAAGGAACCAAAATTTGATTAGACCAGTTTGTAGAGCAAGTGTATGTCCCAATGCATAATTATAAAAGACAGTATAAAGGTATATTTTTGTCTTGTCATCTCTTAACTGATTTTTTAAAATAGGAATAGGTATAATAGGTATAATAGGAATAAAATGTATTGTTGATCCTGTCACATATAGAAATGTAATGTGTCACATATTTCCCAATAATAGCACAAAGGAGGTATGGTGAGCAAAGCTTTATTGAGATTAAAGACATAACTACAGATGGTAAAGTAATAATTATAACATATTTGTTGGGTTTATAACATTAATAGATGTAATATGCATAATAATGCCACAAAAAGAGAGAAAAGCAAACAGAGTTATACAGAGCTAACATTTCTATCAGTTCAGTTCAGTCTCTTAGTTGTGTCTGACTCTTTGTGACCCTATGGACTGCAGCATGCCAGGCTTCTCTGTCCATCACCAACTCTCAGAGCTTGCTCAAACTCATGTCCATTGAGTCAGTGATGCCATCCAACCATCTCATCCTCTGTCATCCCCTTCACCTCCTGCCTTCAATCTTTCCCAGCATCAGGGTCTTTTCCAAGGAGTCAGTTCTTTTCATCAGGTGGCCAAAGTATTGGAGTTTCAGCTTCAATATCAGTCCTTCCATGAATATTCAAGACTGATTTCCTTTAAGATTGACTGATTTTATCTCCTTGCAGTCCAAGGGACTCTCAAGAGTCTTTTCCAACACTACAGTTCAAAAGCATCAATATTTTGGCGCTCAGCCTTCTTTATGGCCCAACTCTCACATCCATACATGACTATTGGAAATATCATACTTTTGACTAGATGGACATTTGCTGGCAAAATAATGTCTCTGCCTTTTAATATGCTGTCTACATTGGTCATAGCTTTTCTTCCAAGGAGCAAGTGTCTTTTAATTTCATGTCTGCAGTCACCATCTGCAGTTATTTTGGAGCTCCCCATAATAAAGCCTGTCACCGTTTCCATTGTTTCCCCATCTATTTGCCATGAAGTGATGGGACCAGATGCCATGATCTTAGTTTTCTGAATGTTGAATTTTAAACCAACTTTTTCACTGTCTTCTGTGATACATTTGATATATGTCACTGATACATTTCTATACATCACTGGAAATAAGCTGTTATACTATGAAGCTGATTCTGATGCATTAAGATGCATATGGTAAACTCTGGCACAACCACTAAAAAAACTCTCGAAGTATAGAACTCATATGATAATCTCAATAGACTCAGAAGAAGCATTTGGTAAAATCTAATATGATTCCATGATACAAACACTCAGCAAATTAGGAATAGAAGGGAACTTCCTTAACCTGGTAAGAGGCATCCATGGAAAACCCACAATTAATATCATACTTACTGATAAAATACTAGATGTTTATGTTTTCTTCTTAAGATCATGAACAAGATAAATATGTCTGCTTCAGGCTCTTCTCTTCAGTACCATACTGGAAGGTCTGCTGCTGCTGCTGCTGCTGCTGCTGCTAAGTAGCTTCAGTCATGTCTGACTCTATGCGACCCCATAGACGGCAGCACACCAGACTCCCCCATCCCTGGGATTCTCCAGGTGAGAACATTGGAGTGGGTTGCCATTTCCTTCTCCAATGCATGAAAATGAAAAGTGAAAGTGAAGTCACTCAGTCATGTCTGACTCTTCGTGACGCCATGGACTGCAGCCTGCCAGGCTCCTCCATCCATGGCGTTTTCCAGGCCAGAGTACTGGAGTGGGGTGCCATCACCTTTTCCGACTGGAGGGTCTAGTCAGGTCAATTAGGCAAGAAAAATGCATAAAAGACATCCTAGTTGATAATGAAGAAGTAAAATTATTTCCCTTCACAGATAACATAATCTTGTAAGCAGGAAACCCTAGGAAACTCACTAAACATTATTATAACTAAAAGATGAGCTCAGTAAAATAGAAGGATGCAAGATCTAAATACAAGAATCAATTGTATTTCTATACACTGACAGTGAACAATATAAAATGAAATTAAGAGGACAATTTCATTCACAATAGCATCAAAAGGAATAAAATACTTAGGACCGAATTTCACATAAGGAGTTAAAACTTGTAATTCAAAACTACAAAATATTGTTGAAAGAAATTAAAGAAGATTTAAATAATTAGAAAAGGTCCTGTGTCCATGGATTAGAAGAATTAACATTGTTAAGATATTGATACTCTCCAAACTGATCTATAGATTCAGCAATGTCCCTATCAGAATCTCAGGTAACTTGCTTCCAGAAATCGACAATTTGATTCTAAAGTTCATAGGGATATGCAAACAACCCAGAAAAACCCAAAACAATTCTGAAATACTTGTCACAATAACAAAGAAAAAGAAAGAGGACTCATACTTGGCACAAAGCAATAATAACCAAGACAGTGTGGTACTGGCACAAGTTATAAAATATTAACTCAAAATGGATCAAGGACTGTTATGTAAAACCTAAAACTATAAAACTCTTAAAGGAAAACACAAGGATAAATCTTTATGATCTTGGATTTGACAAAGGATTCTTAGGTATGATATCAAAAGTAGTCAATAAAATAAAAATAGATAAATTGGACTTACTATAGTTAAAAACATTTGTGCTTCAAGGACATCATAACTAAAGTGAAAAATATGATTCACAGAATGAGAAAAAATGTTTGCAAATATATATCTGATAGGGACCTTGTATCTAAATATATAAAGATTTTTACAACTCAATAATAAAACCACAAATAACTCAATTTTAAAATGAACAAAGGACCTATATAGGCATTGCTTCAAGGAAAATATGCAAGTGAACAATAAACATGAGAAGATGCTCGATAGCCTTAGTCATTGTGCTTAGTCACTCAGTCATACATGACTCTTTGCAACCCCATGGACTGCAGCCTACCAGGGTCCTCTGTACATGGGGATTCTCCAGGCAAGAATACTGTCATTAGTCATGAATCCTTAGTCACTAGGGAACAGCAAGCCAAACAACAGTGATATATGACTTTATACTCACTGGAATAACTAAAATTAAAAAGTCAGATAACAATAAGTGTTGATATGGATGTGAAATCAGAAGCCACACACATTGTTCACAGGAATGTAAAATAACACAAACACTCCATAAAACAACCTAACAGTTACTAATATGGTAACTCTATTAAGTGTAGAGTAATCATATGACCTAACAATTTCATTCCTCGGTATAAATTCAAAGAAAATAAAGACATACATCCACATAAAAACTTGTACATCCATGTTTATAGTAAAATTATCAATAATGATCAAAAGGTGGGAAAAACCCAAATGCGTATCAACTGATGAATGGATAAACAAAATTTGTTATAGTCCTACAATGAAATGCTAGCCATCCAGAAAAGGGAATGATACATGTTACAGTGGAAATGATACATGCTACAGTGTGAATGAACCTCAAAAACAAGCTCTATGAAAGAAGTTAGTCATGAAAGACCACATGTTACATGATTCCATTAATATAAAACTTCCAGAACAGAGAAATCTATAGAGATGGAAAGTAGATTGGTGGGAGAGGGAGGTAGAGATGATTGCTAAATCACACAGGATTTCTTTTTGAGATGATAAAAACAATCTATGGTTATTTTTATGACTGATGTGTCTGTGAATATACTACCAACCATTGAACTATACGCTTTAGATACCTTGAATGTTTGTGAATTATATCTCAATAAAGTTATCAATGGATACAAAAACAAGACCCATATATATGCTGTCTACAAGAAACAGACTTCAGACCTCAAAACACATATAAACTGAAAATGAAAGGATGGAAAAATATATGCCATGCAAATGGGAAGCAAAAGAAAGCTGGAGTCGTAATCCTCATATCAGACTAAATAGACCTTAAAATAAAGACGATTACAAGAGATAAGGAAAGACACTACCTAATGATCAAGGGATCAATCCGAGAGGAAGACATAACAATTGTTATGCACCTAACGTAGGAGCACCTCAATACATACGACAAACACTAACAGACACAAAAGGAGAAACTGACAGTTACACAATAATGTAAGAGACTTTAACACCCCATTCACACCAATGGATAGATCATCAAAACAGAAAATTAATAAGAAAACACAGATGGATCTCCTTGATATCTTCAGGACATTCTATCCAAATGCAGAAGAATACACTTTCTTTACAAGTGCACATGAAACATTCTCCAGGATAGTCCACATCTTGGATCACGAATCAAACCTCAGTAGATTTAAGAAAACTGAAATCATATCAAGCATCTTCTCCAACAACAGTGCTATGAGACTAGATATCAATTATAAGAAAACAACTGTAAGAAACACAAATACATGGAGGTTAAACAACATATTTCTAAATAACCAGTAGTTTACTGAAGAAATCGGAAGGGAAATAAAAAAATTTCTAGAAACAAACAACAATGAGAGCACAACAACTCAAAACCTATGGGATGCAGCAAAAGCAGTTCTAAGAGGGAAGTTTATAGCAATACAATCCCACCTTAAGAATCAAGAGAAACATCAAATAGACAACCCAACTTCACACCTAAAACAACTGGAAAAAGAAGAACCAAAAACTCCCAAAATGATTAGAAGGAAAGAAGTCATAAAATCCGAGCAGAAACAAATGAAAAAGAGATGAAAGAAACAACAGTAAAGATTAATAAAACTAAAAGCTGGTTCTTTGAGAATATAGACAAAATTGACAAACCTTTAGCTAGACCCATCCAAAAAAAAAAAAAAGAGAGAGAGAGAACAATCAAATCAACAGAATTAGAAATGAAAAAGGAGAGGTTACAGAAGTTGTCAAAATTTAAATATCCAATTAATTATTGATTATAAATAGAATATTTTATACTGGTTCTCCTATCTTGCAGCCTTCCTAAACTCACTTATTAGTTCTAGGTGATTTTGTTCTTATTCCTTTGGGTTTTCTGTGAATAAACAAAATTTTATTTCCTCCTTTCCAATCTGCATGCCTTTTAGGAGCTGGAAATTTTAGTTCAGGCTAGGCAGAGGATCTTCAGGAAAATCACTGGAACTTGGTGCTTCCGTGAGTTGCAGCATTTCACATGGACTGTCACAACTTTGTGGAAAGATTAAGTGCATTCTGTGGGGCCATCCTGGGAGAGACTCAGAAGTTTGTGCTGCTTTCTCCAGACACTGCCCCATGTGCTGTTTCCTTTGAATGATTTTGCTTGGTATCCTTTCACTGTAATAAGCCACAGTCATGAGTATGACTATATGGTGCATCCTATAAGTTGTTCTAGCTAATCATAGACACGTATGATCTTGGGAACCCCTGACAACATTCTTGGCAAGGCAAGGAATAAGCAGGGTACACAAACACTTCAACTTCTCTCTCTTTCTATGACTGATGACCTGATGGTGAGCAGGATTCACTTGGAAAGCCAGAAGGCAATGGATTCTAGAGAATTATGGAGCAGAGAATACAGGCAAGCCTCCAGAACAGTACAGGGCAGAACAGTGTGCGAAGTTCATGGAGTGGTTGGAAGGTCAATGGCAAAGAATCAGCATAGATGCAGAAAATGTACTTATTGTGCTCTCTGTTCTGCAGTGAAGTTCCCGGGACGTGGGGCTATCATGCCAAATCTCACATAGTCATCAGAAGTTTGATTTTAAACTATAAAAGTTCAAAAGATAATGTCCCAAATTTTAAAAATCAAAACACAAAATTGAGAGCTATAATTTTTATCTAAAATTCTCCATGATCCTCTTCTTTGATTGTCATTTTCAGTTTTTCAAAATGTCTTCATTAGTGAAAAGTGCCTTCACTGTCAATTAATTATTTAAACATCTCTGCTGAAGAAAACTAGCAAAATGACAGTCATGGGAATAATTTGGGAACTTTCTTAAAGGAAATTCTGTATTTTTAATTATAAAGAATTTCAATTGAGCGAGTCTATTAAGCATTTGAATAATAGTGCTTTGAATAATAATGATGCTTTGTTTCCCAGTATTGCCTCGCTAACTGCAGCAAAGAAAATTCTGAATAATATTGGAAATAATATCCAAATAAAATATGAATAATATTGGCAACTTTCTTGCCAGTTGGTCCTTGTTATCAGCATTAATTTACCCATACAATGGTTTTTGCATCCTACTACGTGGTAGGCACTGAACTAAGTATTTAGAGAACAGCTAACTTCCATTTCAAAACCAGAGATTGGTTTTTCTTAGGAGGAAACCAATATTACACCTTATAGAATCTGATACTTTTACCTGTGTAGTACTCCTAACAGAGGGCATTCCTGGTGGCTCAGACGGTAAAAAATCTGCCTGCAATGCAGGACACCATGGTTTAATCCCTGGGTCGGGAAGATCTAGAAAATGGCTACCCACTCCAGAATTCTTGCCTGGAGAATTCTATGCACAGAGGAGCCCGATGAGCTACAGTCCAGGGAGTTGCAAAGAGTTGGACACAACTGAGTGACTAATACTTCCACTTCACTTTCATTCCTAACAGGCACTCTTTTGAACTATAGGTTAAAAATGTATGTATGCTTTTGCAAATATAAAACCTTATTTTTCATATCTCGACACCTCTGCTTAATAAATAACAATTAAATGAATTTCTTAGAATCAGTATTAAATGTTACTGAATCCTCAACAAATCAAATGCCTTCTTATATAACCAAGGAGAATTAAAAGTCATGAAAAGCTTTTCTAACTGAGATGACATTCCAGAGAGGTCCAGAGAGGGCGTTCTATGAAAACCATAATTATATGATGCTTTGTTTCCCGGTATTGCCTTGCTAACTGCAGCAAAGAAAATTTTTGGAAGATTCTAAGTCAGAAGTGAAGGGAAAATACCTGTTAGCCAAGGGCTTCCCTGTGGTTCTCTAGGAAGCAGTGGTGGGCAACAAGGAAACGTGACCGTCAAAATGCAGTGCAGTGCAAGATAATGGACGTTGGCTTTTATTCCGGGCGTGCTCCCCTGCCTTCTCACCAGACCACTATCCCTAGTTTGCCTTTTGGCTCTCAGTTTTCCAAAAGGAACATAAACCCTGTTAATAAGCTTGCTGATGCAGAGATCTTGTGGTCTTTATTCTAATTTCAAGCCGGAATGTTTACTGTGTGATCTTGGCCAACTAACTTAATCTTTTGAGCTTTCTGTGCATTGCAAAATGCAATAGTGTTGATGATATAACCCCATAGTACGTGTAAACTGATTAATTCATTATTTCTCATTCTTAGCAAATAAGATTGAAGCTGTTGGTACACATTCCCCTGAATGTTAATCAGAGGCCTGAAGACTTAAAAATCATTAATGTCTGAAGTTAAGGTAAAAACTTCAAGCCACTAAGCAGTATAACAAGTTAGTAAAGATTCTGTATGTTCTTGGTTCTTCACAATGCTACTTGAATAATTGTTTTCAATGTGCTGATATTATTTTGAAATCCAAATATTGAGAAAGTTACAAGAACTGTATTGTATAAATAGTTGTCTGTTTGGGTTTTTTCCCCTAAATCATCTGAAAGTAAGCTGTGGCCAGTGTGCCTAGCACTCCCCAATAGTTCAGCATGTACACTGACTGACAAAAATACATTTTCTGGGTAATCACAGAACAGCCATATAAAATCAAGACGTTACACCAGTGCACTATCACACACTCCTCAAACCCACTCAAGTTCACCAACAACATTCTTTATAGCCAAACGACTATAAAGAACAGACAGGATCATGTGTGGCACTAACTTGTCACGTCTTTTTAGCCTCCTTCAGTCTGGAACAGTTAATACCTTGATACTCAAAGTCCAGTATTTTGTAGCAAATGCCTCAGTTTGGGTTTGTCTCTTTCTTTTTAATTGGATGCAGGTTATGAATTTTGAGCAGAATATTACACAAGAGCTCTGAGGTCTCATGCCTTCTACTGGGTAGTAGGTGATATACGTCCCACTCCAGGTTATGCTAAGTTGGGTGATGGTTGATGTGTTTCAGCTTTTCTCCTGTAATGTTGTTCTTTCTCTCTTTGTGACATTTGGTAGAAGAGTATTTCAGACTATTTGAATCTCCAATTCCTTATCAAATATATGTCCGTTCATTTTAACACCTAGTCATGTTTCTTGGTTGAGTTAACTATTATAATGATGAGTGGCATTTATATTTATTATACATTTATTATTTAAAATATGTTTTTTTTTACTTGAAACATTTATTTATTTAGGTGTAAAAATGTAAGTTCTGCTTTCTTAGTAAATTTTGATTTTGCAATACCGTGTTATCAACTATAGTCACCATGATATACATCTTTTTCACCTAGCAGTTGAAAGTTTGGATACTTTTACCAACTGTTCACTATTTCCCGCATGCCTCCATGGCCTGGCAACCACTTTTCTGCTTTCTTTTCTATGATTTTGACTTTTCATTTAGATTCCACATGTAAGTGACACTACACGGTATCTGTCTTTCTCTAATTGGCTTATTTTACTTAGCACAATGCCTTCAAGATCCATCTGTGTTATCACAAAGGGCAGGATTTCCTTCTTCTCATGGTTGAGTAATATGCCAGTTTATATATATTTATTATATTTATTTATATTATATGTATATATGCTGCTGCTAAGTCGCTTCAGTCATGTCTGAGTCTCTGTGACCCCATAAATGGCAGCCCACCAGGCTCTTGTGTCCCTGGGATTCTCTAGGCAACAGCACTGGAGTGGGTTGCCATTTCCTTCTCCAATGCATGAAAGTGAAAAGTGAAAGTGAAGTTGCTCAGTTGTGTCTGACTCTTCATGACCCCATGGACTGTAGCCTACCAGGCTCCTCCGTCCATGGGATTTTCCAGACAAGAGTACTGGAGTAGGGTGCCATCACCTTCTCCAATATGTATATATATATTTATGTATATTTGGGGCTTCCCAGTGACTCAGTGGTAAAGAAGCCACCTGCAATTGCAGGAGCTGCAAGAAACGTGGGTTCAGTCCCTGGGTTGGGAAGACCCCTTGGAGGAGGAAATGGCAACCCACTCCAGTATTCTTACCTGTAGAATCCCAAGTGCCAGGGTCCAGCCCCGCTGGATCCAGGGTAATTCGAAGCAGGGATGGTGTGGTGACAGAGATATATAGATTTAGAGAGAGACAAGGAAAGAGTTTGCAGTTAAGAGAATAAAAGAGAGAAAGATTCTCAATAACTTGGTTTACCCGGAGAGCTAATAAAAACCTCAAGACAAGAGGTTTGCACCATCTATGTTAGGCCACCGGTGCCCTCTTGAATAGCAGAGGGTGCCCCGCCTTGGGCTCCCTCTCACATGGGTCTTAGAAGCTAGGGTAAGTAAGTAGACATGGTGAGCCTCCATGCCCCAGATGGGAATTCAGCCCGAAAAGAAGGAAAAAAGACCACATGGGGGAAACCAGTCTTTCCAGTGACTGGCCCATCCTTTATTGTCCATAAAGGCTTTTTATACTTTTGGTTGTACATAGAGATCAATGGATAATACAAAATTATGCAGCATCAGCATGCCTGACTCTTATCAAGACCAGGCTTTCTCTCTGCATACCTAGCTGTATACACAAGTCTTAGGTGGTTTACATCATCTTCTGGCCAGAGGGCCAATTAACATTTTATGGCCCTTTTCTGATAAGGGCCTGTCAACCAAAAAACCTTAAAAGTGTGTTCTTCCCAAAGTCTGGTGCCACTCTCAGAAAGCACTAAATAAAGTTACATTCTTACATAGCAAGGACACAACAATTTATAACAAGAAAGAGGAGTACAGTGATTTATAACAAAGAGAAAGTTAACTAACTCAAAAGTCTAGTGTTGCTAACATCAAAAACTACTATATTCCTTTTTCTATATCCCAATTACATTGATTAATATCCTTCAAGTGCCTGAACGATAAAGAATATGGAGGCCTAGCAGCAGTCATTGACTCAACAGTGAAAACCCTCTACCAATATAATTCTTAGCTCTTTTAAAAAAGGCTCTGTATCTTTAAGATGCTTTAAGCTTTGCGCCTCTCGAGGTTGGGGGCTGTAAACAATCACAAGTTGTAAAATTCTGGGGGAACCTGTCAGGCAAGTTAGAGAGTCATCAGAGACATTCTTTTTATGCCCAGGAGACTGTTAACTGGAGCTCAAAGTTAACTCTTTCTAGAGAAAGGTGGTCGGGGATAGCCCCTTGTTATGTCAGAAGAGTGGAAAGCACAGTACAATAAGGCAGGCAGGCTCTGGTTTTGGGGGTAGGTGTTCAGGAAAATTCAGGGGGGGACCCCTGAAACCAGATCATGCCTTTGCATGTGTCAGGCTTCCTTCTTCATGATCTTTGCCACGGGCGAGATTCCTCACGTTGGCTCCCAGCACCCAAGGACAAAGGAGCCTGGTGGATTATGACAGTCCACAGGGTTGCAAAGAGTCGGACACTAATGAAGTGACCTAGCACACACGTGCACACACACATATAGTAATATAGATATATTATCCATTCATTCCTTGATGGACATTTAAGTTGTTTCCATACTTGGTTATTAGAATAATGTTTCAATGGACATGGGAGTGGTGCAGTTATCTCTTTGATATCCTCTTTCACTGTCCTTTATATTTACCTCCCTTCCTCTGGATAAATATCTGAATTCAGCTACTCAGTTTCTGGTTCTTCTGGGCTACCAACTCACAGAAAGCTATAACACTGAAACTTAAAAATTTTGCAGTAAGCAAAAGTTTCATTTCTGTTTTTATTTATTTTTATTTTTTAATTTTATTTTTACTTTATTTTACTTTACAATACTGTATTGGTTTTGGCATACATTGACGTGAATCCACCATGGGTGCACACACATTTCTGTTTTTAAAGTTTATTTTTTAACTGGAGGAAAATTGCTTTACAATGTTGGTTTCTGCCATACAACAATGCAAATCAGTCATATTTATACACATATTCCCTCCCTGATGAGCCTGCCTCCCCTCCCCCCACCCCACCCCTCTAGGTCATCACAGAGCACCAGGCTGAGCTCCCTGTGTTACACAGCAACATCTCACCAGTTTTCTATTTTACACATGATAATGTACATATGTTGATGCAACCTTCTCCATTTGTCCCACTCTCTCCTTTCTCTACTGTCCACAGGTCCATTTTCTACATCTGTATCTCCATTCCTTCCCTGCATATACGTTCATTGACACCATTTTTTTAGATTCCGTGTGTGTGTGTGTGTGTGTGTGTGTGTGTGTGTGTGTGTGTCTTAGTAGCTCAGTCATGTTCAACTCTTTGTGATCCCATGGACCAGGGAATCCTCTCTTCATGGAATTCTCCAGGTAAGAATACTGGAATTGGTTGCCATTAGCTCCTCCAAGAGATCTATACCCAGAGATTGAACCTATGTTTCCCATGTTGTAGGCAGATTCTTTACCATCTGAGCCACCAGGGAAGCTCCTGCATTCCATATATATGTGTTAAAATACAATATTTGTTTTTCTCTTTCTGACAGTTCACTCTATATAACATGCTCCAGGTTCATCCAGCTTACTATACCTGATTCACATCCTTTCTTTTTTATGGCTGAGTAATATCTAGTTGTATATATGTACTACAACTTTATCTGTTCATCTGTAGATAGATATCTAGGTTAATTCCATCATTGGGGTACATGTGTCTTTTAGAATTTTGGCTTTCTCAAGGTATATGCCCAGTAGTGGGGTTGCTGGGTCGCATGATAGTTTTATTTCTAGTTTTTAAAGAAATTTCCATACTATTCTCCAAAATGGCTGTATCGGCTCACATTCCCACCAACAGTGCAGGAGGGTCCCTTTTCTCCACATCCTCTCCAGCATTTATCATTTGTAGATTTTTTGATGATGGCCATTCTGATTGGTGTGAGGTGATACCTCACTATAGTTTTGATTTGCATTTCTCTAATAATTAGTGATGTTTAGTATCTTTTCGTGTGTTACTGGCCATCTGTAGCACAAGCTGGAATCAAGATTGTGGGGTGAAATATCAATAATCTCAGATACGCAGATGACACCAGCCTTATGGTAGAAAGTGAAGAGGAATTTAGAGCCTTTTGATGAAGTTGTGAGATAGGAGAGTGAAAAAATTGGCTTAAAACTCATATTCAAAAAACAAAGATCATGGCATCTGGGTCCATTACTTCATGGCAAATAGATGCGGAATCAATGGAAACAGTGACAGACTTTATTTGAGGGGGCTCCAAAATCACCGTGGATGGGACTGCAGTCATGAAATTAAAAGATGCTTGCTCCTTGAAAGGAAAGCAATGACAAACCTAGACAATGTATTAAACTTTGCCAACAAAGTTCTATATGGTTAAAGCTAAGTAGTCATGTTATGAATGTGGTTAATTAAAGATATTTTATTCTTTTTGTTGCAGTGGTGAATAGAATTTTGTCTCTTAACTTCCCTTTCTGATAGTTTACTGTTAGTGTAAAGGAATGAAAAGGATTTCAATGTATTAACTTTATATCCTGCAACTTTACTGTGTACATTGATTGTGTGTGTGTGAAGTCACTCAGTTGTGTCTGACTCTTTGCGACCCTGTGGACTGTAGCCCACCAGGCCCCTCTGTCCATGGGATTCTCCAGGCAAGAATACTGGAATGGGATGCTATTTGCTTCTCCAGGGGATCTTCCCAACCCAGAAATCGAACCCAGATCCCCTGCTTTGCAGGCAGATGCTTTATCCTCTGAGCCACAAGGGAAGCCTATTTTGATGGCATCATTAGGGTTTTCTATGTATAGTATCATGTCATCAGCAAACAGTGAGAGGTTTTTCTTTTCCAATCTTGATTCCTTTTTATTAATTTTTATTTCTTCTTTGATTCTCTTTTGCAGGCAGATGCTTTATCCTCTGAGCCACAAGGGAAGCCTATTTTGATGGCATCATTAGGGTTTTCTATGTATAGTATCATGTCATCAGCAAACAGTGAGAGGTTTTTCTTTTCCAATCTTGATTCCTTTTTATTAATTTTTATTTCTTCTTTGATTCTCAAATGAGCCTTGCAGCACACAGAGAACAAAATCCAAACACCTTATCTTAGGGTCTCAAGCCTGCATGGTCTGCGTGACTGATCTGCAAGAGAATTCTCTATATTCCTTCAACAGACCAACCTTGTTTCCACTTTCATTTTGCACTGCATGTTTCTTATCTGAAATTCTCACCATTTCCCTCAAACACTCATTCTCTCCTTGGGCCATCTTGGAAGCACTGAATCTGTTTTGAAATGCAGTCTCAGCACAATAATGATGGTGTTTCATTTCAGCTTGACTTTCTGGAGTCATTCCATTGAACACTGTTATCCTCTCACCCTAACCTCCTCTGTATCACATGTTTGCCT
>SJYC01067459.1:0-26811 GCA_006408675.1 Madoqua kirkii
TTCCCCAGACAGCTGTTTTGCTTTTTTGCATTTCTTTTCCATGGGGATGGTCTTGATCCTTTTTAATTTCCTCCATTTATTTTTGCTTATTTCCTAGAAAAGCAAGAGAAAAGAGAGACTGTTGAAACCTGTGCCAAGAAGCCCAGGCACAAAGGAGTCACTCAACAAATATGTGATGAATAAATAAAAGAAAGAAAAGTTATAACTTGAAAGTATTGAGAATCCTTGCAAAGCACCTTCTCTTCTCCTAGGAAAATATATGAAGTTCAAAGAGTAAGACTGAGCTAGGAAAACTAAGGGAGAGGCATGACCTTCTATATCAGGGTTTTCAGTTGGTAACAGAACCCTGTATCTTGTTCATTAATTCACCAGTGCAGCATTTGAAGAGTCTACGAAGTTTGAATTTTGGCTTTGTCTGTCAAACTAAAGTTTACCCTTTTATCCACTGAGCAAAGTAGGATATTCTTTCATTCTATCAGGCTTTTGCTTTGTTCTTTGTTTCTTAATACTCATGGAACTTTCAAGATTTGGGACAAACTCACATATACACACAAAAGCGGAAATACATTTCAAAAACACTCTCATTGAATCTGTATAAACATTCTTTCTAGGGTAGCATAGTAAAAATCACTCTCCTGGGATCTAATTCAGAAACTGCTTTTATATACTGAAGTGAAATGAAGTGAAATCACTTAGCCGTGTCCAACTCTTTGCAACCCCACAGACAGTAGCCTGCACCAGGCTCCTCCATCCATGGGATTCTCTAGGCAAGAGTACTGGAATGGGTTGCCATTTCCTTCTCCTTTTGTATACTATATGATCAGGAAAGAAAAAAATTCATGACACTTTTTGTTGAAAAGCAGGAATAAGTTCAACTCACTTTTTGTTCAACATCAACCCTTTGCGTGGCAATTTAAACTCTGACTCTTGCTGTGTACAAGATGCTGAGCCTGCAGCTTAGCCTTCACCTAGTTAATGAAAGAGTATTTCACTTTCTATCTGGCTCTTTCTTTTCCTCTCAGCATGCATAAACTGGAAACTGAAAACTCATATAAGCATGTTGCAAAAAATCAAGTGTTTGGAAATGTCATTGTCTTGGCAGATGTAGTTAGTCTTTTGAGCACGGCCAAAATGGTCCCTTGATAACTTCATTTTAACCATACCAATATTAATTCTTAACAGAGGAGGGTTTCTGCCACATTCTTCAAACTATTCAGAATTGGAACTTGCCATGGGTTTTCCAGGACTTCTCTTGTTAGAATCAGGGTTCTAGGCAATGCATGCCTTCCCTCCATCAACTTTTCTCAAATATGTTTTTTTTAATTAAAAAAATTTTTTTTTCAAACCTTACTGCAGACTTTAATCGAAACAGCTGTGTTCCATATTGTAAATTGGTTTTGACTCAGGTTTGCATTTTCATTCAAGCCTGACACTAAGGTTTTGCAAAACTGATTTTCCAACCATTCTCATATATCTATACACATGGTTCATGCTGATGTACATGTGTAGCATGCAAAAAGTTTGCTTTTGGTGCAAACCAATTCCAAGAGGCAAACTTTGGAAGCAATTTTCTGAAGTCTGATTCTCTTATATTTATTGCCTTTAGGTAGTGTATAGGGTAGTACATAGTAAACACCTAAAGAGCAAGATCAGTCATTATTCATCCTGAGGGAGGAAGAGGCAGCAGTAGCAATACTATCTTTTTTAGGTAAAAATATGGTCTACTGTCACTAAATACTTCAAATTTTTTTGAACAGATTTTAAGGAAGTTGTACAAAAGAGGAGAATGCATTTAAATCTATTCTTGAATAGTAAAGCAAGAACTTCACATCCCTCTCTTGGTGAAAAAGAATCTCATCACACAACTGTGAACAGGCTATAAAGTCTTATATGATAAAGAATTTGTCTGGTCAAGGTCCAAGGCTCCTGGCATGGAGTTTCTAAAACACTTGGGACTTTCTGAGTAATAGAATGTCTTCATTATTCACAAGTCTCTTGGATCACTCCTTAGTTTGTGCTAGTGGGGTGAGTATGATGGATCCCTGAGAGCTTCAGGGTGGAAGCTGGTCACCAGAAAGATCAAGTATACAATTAGAGAGTTGGACTTTGAGCCAGACTGACCTCCAGGGAGGGGAGAGCTAACTGGGTGGAAATAGAGTCAATCACATGGCCAGTGATTTGATCAGTCATATCTACTTAAAGGGTCATCCTAATTGCTACTAGCAGTAACGAAGCCACCTGCCAATGCCAGAGATTCAGGAGATATAGGTTCTATCCCTGGTTCATGAAGATCCCCTGGAGGAGGGCAGGGCAACCAACTCAAGTATGCTTGCCTGGAGAATTCCTTGGACAGAGGAGCTTGGCGGCCTACAGTCCATAGGGTTGCAAAGAGTCAGACACGACTGAAGCGACTTCACATGCATGCATCTCCTTAATGAAACCAAAGTAAAAACTCTAGACACTGAATCTCATGCTAGTTTCTTGGTTGATAAACACACTGATCTGCCAAGAGGGTAATATGCCCTGATTCTATGAGGTGAGGACCTGGAAGCACCAAATTTTGGACCTTCTCAGTCCACATCCCAGTCTCTTCACTTGAATGGTCCTGAGTTTTGTCCTTTGAAATAAAACTGTAATTGTAAGTACAGCACTTTCCTGAGTTCTGTGCATTGTTCTAGTGAATTATGAAACTAGTTCCTGAAGTTGTTGCCAGTTGATCATAAGTTGGGGATGACCTGGGATCCTATAAACTTGTAGCTGGCATCTGAAGAGGGGACAGTCTTGTGGAGGGTAATGACCTTCACTCTGGGGTGTGTGCTAACTTCAGGTCATCAGTGCCAGAACTAAATTGCAGTATAACACGTTGAGCTAAAAATAAAATAAAAATCTTTGAAGCAGGATAAGACAGACCTAGTACACATATCTGGGTACTAGGGTACTGGGTACTGGGTAAAGCATTTAAAGTCCTGCCAAGGATAAAATGGTGACTAGACATGCTGATATTAATAATATAGAATGTACCCTTTCCCCTCCGTCTCATAAGACACCAGTACTTATTTCCAGTCACGATATGGATGCTGCTGTTTGTTGTTCAGTCGCTAAGCTATGTCTGATTCTTTGTGACTCCATGGACTGTAGCACACTAGGTTTTGCTGTGCTTCACTATCTCCTGGAGTTTGCTCAAATTCACATCCACTGAGTTAGTGATGCTATCTAACCATCTCATCCTCTGTTGCCCTCTTCTCCTCTTGCCCTCAATCATTCCCAGCATCAGGGTATTTTCCAATGAGTAGGCTCTGCCCATCAGGTGGCCAAAGTAGAATGTACCCTTTCCCCTCCGTCTCATAAGACACCAGTACTTATTTCCAGTCATCGATATGGATGCTGCTGTTTGTTGTTCAGTCGCTAAGCTATGTCTGATTCTTTGTGACTCCATGGACTGTAGCACACTAGGTTTTGCTGTGCTTCACTATCTCCTGGAGTTTGCTCAAATTCACATCCACTGAGTTAGTGATGCTATCTAACCATCTCATCCTCTGTTGCCCTCTTCTCCTCTTGCCCTCAATCATTCCCAGCATCAGGGTATTTTCCAATGAGTAGGCTCTGCCCATCAGGTGGCCAAAGTATTGGAGCTTTACCATTAGTCCTTCCAATGCCTATTCAGGATTGATTTCCTTAAGGGCTGACTGGTTGGATCTCCTTGCTGTCCAAGAGACTCTCAAGAGTCTTCTCCAGCACCACAGTTCAAAAATATCAATTCTTCAGTGCTCAGCCTTCTTTATGGTCCAACTCTCGCATCTGTACATGACTACTAGAAAAACCATTGTTTTGACTAGACAGACCTTTGTTAGAAAAGTGATGTTTCTGATTTTTAATATGCTACCTACGTTTGATATAGCTTTCAAGGAGCAAGTATCTTTTAATTTCATGGCTACAGTCACCATTCTCAGTGATTTTGGAGCCCAAGAAAATAAAAGCTGTCATTATTTCCACTTTTTCCGTTGTTGGACACGTGCTGCTGCCCATGTGGATTCTTGTGTGGGGGAAGGCCTGGTGGCCTTGGGGATAATGGAATTTTCTGGATACATAACAAGGGGCTAATGTCTCTTGGGACAATCACTGGATGTGATTTACCAGCAATATTTATTTTAAATTTTAGGCAGGCTTGGAAGTGCTCCCCACCAGGCAACATAAAAGCCTGTGGATTAGAGCAAAAGAAGGCTTGAAGACAGATCTACAGGGAAAATGAAATGCTTGAGAATCTGATTAGTTTTGGTCCAGTCCTCATGCTGAAACCTAAGAAAACCGGGACAAAAAAAAATCTGGAAAAAGGGATCAGAAAACTATCTAAAGGACAAAGAGTTGAAGTCACAGAACCAAGACCAGTGAGACCAGTGTTTGGTGCCATTTTTCCTTTGGAGGTATATATTCTGTTCTGTTTAATGCAAGAGACACTCACTACATAAGGGTTTTGAGTACTTGAACTGGGACTAGTGTTATTGAGGGACTGAATTTTGTATTGAATTTATTTCATGTAATTAATCAATAACCAGTTTAAATAGCCTTATTTGGTTACTAGCTGCCCTACTGCATATCACAGGTCTAGAGGTCTATGAGGTCCTGAGGAAAGCAGAGTGGCAGGACATGATGCTGACTTGTGTAGAGTAAAAAGGCCCTGATGCTGGGAAAGATTGAAGGCAGGAAGAGAAGGGGACAACAGAGGATGAGGTGGTTGGAGGGCATCACCAACTTAGTGGACATGAGTTTGAGCAAACTCCAGGAGATAGTGACAGACAGGGAAGTCTCATGTGCCGCAGTTCATAGGGTTCAAAGAGTTGGACATGACTGAGTGACTGAACAACAATAACAACCCTCCCAGAGTACTTAGAGGAATAAGTTTCCTTCTCTGTGTTCAGTCTGTTCACCTATAAAAAAGGAATAAATAAAGCTACTTCATAAAATTGCTTTATATATGAGTGTCTGCCCATAGTAGACACTCAATAAAAGTTAGACAGTTTGCAGATAATGAGTTAGAAAATGACGAGTTACATCATTTCCAAAAGGTGAGTTTTCTTGTCTTCAAAAACAAAAAGGCAAGGTGGTAATCATCCCTAGTAAGTTTTCCAAATAAAAGATTATATGTGTTTTTCATAAAAAAGAAAAATGCCAATGTTCATGTTATTGAGCTTATTATATTTGCTTTTAAAACTCTATTTTTGAAAGCAATACATAAATATTTGGAAATAAAATTATATTTAGAAACAAAAACATATTTCACAAAATTGTTGTTCAGTTGTTAAGTTGTGTCTGATGCTGTAATTCCACAGACTGCAGCACACCAGGTTCCCTTGTCCTTTACTACCTCCGAGTTTGCTCACATTCATGTGCACTGACTCAGTGATGCCATCCAACCATCTCATCCTCTCTGCCCTCTTCTCCTTTTGCCTTCAGTCTTTGCCAGTATCAGGGTCTTTTCCAATGTCAGCTCTTTGCCTCGGGTGGACAAAGTATTAGAGCTTCAGCTTTAGCATCAGTCTTCCTAGTGAATATTCAGGGTTGATTCCCTTTAGAATTGACTGATTTTATCTCCTTGTTGTTCAAGGGACTCTCAAGAAGTATTCTTCAGCACCACAGTTTGAAAGTTTACTGCTCTGTGGGCAAGCAGAACAGTGCTTCTCTGGGGCCATGTCTCACTCACGTGCTATGAGTCAACTTGTGATTGTGGTTAAGGCTTGTCACCAGGCAGGTGAAGGTGAAGTCGCTCAGTCATGCCTGACTCTTTGTGACCCAATGGACTGTAACCTATTAGGCTTCTCTGTCCATGGGATTCTCCAGGCAAGAATACTGGAGTGGATTGCCATTTCCTTCTCCAGGGGATCTTCCTGACCCAGTGATCGAACCCGGGTCTCCCGCATTGGAGGCAGACACTTTAACCTCTGATCCACCAGGGACAGGCAGAAAATAATGTTCAACTGCCTTTTTCAAAAACTTTACTTTATTGAAGTATAGTTGATCTGCAATTCTATGCAAGTTTCTGCACAGCAAAGTGAATCAGCTATATAAATTTATGTAAATTTATATTTATATCTTTACATTCTTTTGCATATTCTTTTTTGCTTGTTGTTTTAATTTTTCAATGTTGTGTGGGTTTCAGCCACAATTATACATACATTCCCTCCCCATTACAGCCCTTCATATCATCAAAGAGTGCCAGCCTGGGCTCCCTGTGCTCAACAGCAACTACAGCCATTATGGAGAACAGCAGGAAGATTCCTTAAAAAGCTAGGAATAAATCTACTATATAACCCAGGAATGTCAGTACTGGGCATATATCCTGAGAAAACCATAATTGAAAAAGACCCATGTACCCCAATGTTCATAGCAGCACTATTTATAATTGCTTTTGATTACAAGAAAAAGGCCTCCTATTGTAGCTATGGACTTTAGCAGTGCACTAGCAAATAGTGTTTGCTAAGGCACCAAGATTTTGCTGGTAAATGACCTTGTTCCAGTGTAATGCTCTTTGTGCCTGGCTTAAACATCCAAAATTATAAATGATATACTTTGCCTTTCAAAAATACAGAGGTGCTTGGGAAAGAAATGGAAAAGCATAAATGTGAGGATTTTTAGCAGAAACCTGGTCATTCACCATCATAATAAGAGGTGCCATTCCATAAGTACATAAGCCATATTAACCTTGAGCTGCAGTCCCCTCCCCCCACCTCCCCAGACTCCCCCCCCACACACACACGCTGTTCCATTTCAGCCTAGCTACACCCTTAGGGGAGTATTTTTCACTTTGGATGGTCAGAGAACTGGGGTGGTTGATGGGCGGTTGATGGTGGTTGATGGGAGGATTCAGAGTCAAACTCATGTCCTTGTCTCCAAAGTCAATGACCTTCTCTGCTGAATCCATTCCCAACATGAATCCTATATCTTGAGGGCCTTCTATCCCAAGAAAGTTAAGAATATACAAGATTGAAAAGTTTATACCCATTATGTATTGGTGCTACCCCATGAAAAATATCATAAAATCTGAAAAAACTTTCTAACGAAATAAAACATAGTCATTACTGTGCATTGTCCTATAGAGTGCTATATAGGAGCCCACTAAATGTCTACAAGAGCTGTAGGAGGAAAGTTCTAGTATCATTCCATTTCCCAAGTGATGAAACTTCCTGAGGCAAGGCTAGTGACTTGCCCAAGTCTGCACAGCTAGTGGTGGTAGAGGAGCTGGAACTCAAAGCTCAGAGTCTGGTTACACAGCCTTCACTTCTCTTTAACATAATAACAGTTGGTAAAGAACAACTAGAGAAGAGCTGATACCCAGGTGCATGCTGCTGGATCTGGTGGTGTCTTCAGAACGCTGTTTCTTTTGATGACCTTCAAAGGAAGTCTCATCAAGGTATCATTCAGTAATTTATTTGGAATAATCTTAAACAGTATGTTATAAAAGAGCAGAAAATCTGGAAAAGATGCCAACTTGGAAAAGACTAGAGTGTCTCTTGGTACTATAAACTTTGCCCTCTTTGAGGGAATACTGGCCTTCTGGTCTTGGACACTGAGGGATAGAGGAGTTTAGCCATGAACTTGACCTTTGTGAGAGGACATATGAGAGCCATCCTTGTCCATTCAGGAGAACTCTTTTCCTTCTTCCCTTGGGGCCCTGGATTTGTTCCTTACCTTAAGGACAGTCACGTTGCTGATTGCACTTAGCTCCTGATGTCAGCTGCTGAACATTAAGTTGAACCATGACTGCCCTTTCAGTTCAGTCGCTCAGTCATGTGTGACTTTTTGTGACCCCATGGATTGCAGCACACTAGGTCTCCTTGTCTGTCACCGACTCCTGGAGCTTACTCAAACTCATGTCCATCAAGTCAGTGATGCCATCCAACCATCTCATCCTCTGTCATCCCCTTCTCCTCCTGCCCTCAATCCCTCCCAGCATCAGGGTCTTTTCCAATGAGTCAACTCTTTGCATGAGGTGGCCAAAGTATTGGAGTTTCAGCTTTAGCATCAGTCCTTCCAATGAACACCCAGGACTGATCTCCTTTAGGATGGACTGGTTGGAATTCATTGTAGTCCAAGGGACTCTCAGTAGTCTTCTCCAACACCGCAGTTCAAAAGCATCAATTCTTTGGCGCACAGCCTTCTTCACAGTCCAGCTCTCACATCCATACATGACTCCTGGAAAAACCACAGCCTTGACTACACAGACCTTTGTTGGCAAAGTAATCTCTGCTTTTGAATATGCTATCTAGGTTGGTCATAACTTTCCTTCCAAGGAATAAGCATCTTTTAATTTCATGACTGCAATCACCATCTGCAGTGATTTTGTAGCCCAGAAAAATAAAGTCTGCCACTGTTTCCACTGTTTTCCCATCTATTTTCCATGAAGTGATAGGACCCGATGCCATGACCTTAGTTTTCTGAATGTTGAGCTTTAAGCCAACTTTTCACTCTCCTCTTTCACTTTCATCAAGAGGCTTTTGAATTCCTCTTCACTTTCTGCCATAAGGGTGGTATCATCTGCATATCTGAGGTTATTGATATTTCTCCCGGCAGTCTTGATTCCAACTTGTGCTTCTTCCAGCCTAGTGTTTCTCATGATGTACTCTGCATATAAGTTAAATAAACAGGGTGACAATATACAGCCTTAATGTACTCTTTTTCCTATTTGGAACCAGTCTGTTGTTCCATGTCCAGTTCTAACTGTGGCTTCCTGTCCTGCATACAGGTTTCTCAAGAGGCAAGTCAGGTGGTCTGATATTCTCATCTCTTTCAGAATTTTCCACAGTTTATTGTGATCCACACAGTCAAAGGCTTTGGCACAGTCAATAAAGCAGAAATAGATGTTTTTCTGGAACTCTCTTGCTTTTTTGCTGATCCATCGAATGTTGGCAATTTGATCTTTGGTTTCTCTGTCTTTTCTAAAACCAGCTTGAACATCTGGAAGTTCGTGGTTCACATATTGCTGAAGCCTGGCTTGGAGAAATTAGTTATTACAACAAATCAAAGGAATGTCTCAAGGTTCTAAAGTTCTCATCAGCCCCACTCCCACAATTTACATTTTAAGATGATGGATTAGAATTAACAGTAGAAGAATCTTACCACATCCATGTCCAAGGGCAAAGGAGAAGCCCCAGCAGGGCTTCTCCGGTTTATAATCAAACCCCACACCCACCAGAGATGCTAGAGTGTTCAAACACACCTTGTGCACATCAGGATCCAGAGACCTCACAGAGGCTGAGACAGAACTGTGTTTGGGTGTCTCTTGAGGAGGTATAGGTCAGCAGTGGACTGCTGCAAGGGCAGGGACTCTGGGTGCAGTAGACCTGGGTATGACATAAGCCCTCTTGGGAAGTATCCATTAACCCACGATGGAGCCTCCAGAACGTACACAGGACTGGGGAAACAGGCTCTGTGAGGGCACAAACAGGACCTTGTGTGCACCAGGACCCAGGAGAAAGGAGCAGGCACCCCATAAGAGACTGACCCAGACTTGCCTGTCAGTGTCCAGGAGTCTCTGGCAGAGGTGTGGGTCAGTGGTGGCCTGCTGCAGGGTTGGGGCTACTGAGTATATCAGTGCCTACATGGGACCTTTTGAAAGAGGTCCCCATTATCTTCATTTCCTCCACCATAGTTTGGCCTCAGGTCAAACAACATAGAAGGAATATAGCTCCACCCTTCAACAGAAAACTGGATTAAAGATTTACTGAGCATGGCCCTGCCCATCAGAACAAGATCCAGTTTCCCCCTCAATCAGTCTGTCCCATGGAAACTTTCATAAGCCTCCTATTCTTCTCCATCAGAGGGCAGACAGAATGAAAACCACAACCACAGAAAGCTAACCATTTTTTATCACATGGTCCACACCTTGTCTAAGTCAGTGAAACTACACGCCACGCCATGGAGGGCCATGTCAGATATGCAGATGAGACCACCCTTATGGCAGAAAGTGAAGAAGAACTAAAGAGCCTCTTGATGAAAGTAAAAGAGGAGAGTGAAAAAATTGGCTTAAAGCTCAACATTAGAAAACTGAGATCATGGTATCCAGTCCTATCACTTTATGGCAAATAGATGGGGAAACAGTGGAAACAGTGGCTGATTTTATTTTTCTGGGCTCCAAAATCACTGCAGATGGTGACTGCAGCCATGAAATTAAAAGATGCTTACTCCTTGGAAAGAAAGTTATGACCAACCTAGATAGCATATTCAAAAGCAGAGACATTACTTTGCCAACAAAGGTCCATCTAGTCAAGGCTATGGTTTTTCCAGGAGTCATGTATGGATGTGAGAGTGGGACTGTGAAGAAGGCTAAGCGCTGAAGAATTGATGCTTTTGAAGTGTTGTTTTGGAGAAGACTCTTGAGAGTCCCTTGGACTGCAAGGAGATCCAACCAGTCCATCCTAAAGGAGATCAGTCCTGGGTGTTCACTGGAAGCTGAAACTCCAATACTTTGGCCACCTGATGTGAAGAGCTGACTCATTTGCAAAGACCCTAATGCTGGGAAAGATTGAGGGCAGGAGAAGGGGACAACAGAGGATGAGATGGTTGGATGGGATCACTGACTCAATGGACATGAGTTTGTGTACACTCTGGGAGTTGGTAATGAACAGGGAGACCTGGTTTTCTGCAGTCCATCAAGTTGCAAAGAGTCAGACACTACTGTGCAACTGAACTACCCATACCCACACTCATAATAAACATTTTAACTTAATAGGATTACTCAGAAGGTGTTCAAAAAGGGGAAACTGTCCCCAAGCAGGATACATTGTTATATAATCCTTACTAAGGAATGTAGGGGAAAAACGTCCTTTCTTCCTCCTTGAGAATTCCAGACCTCTATTTCCTCCTTGAGATCCCCAGACCCCTTTCTTTTGCTCAGGCACCCTGGACTCATCAACCTGCTTAGGAACGGACTTTCTCAATACCTTCATTTATTTAATAGCTATTTATTTTTGAATAGTTTCTACTATATGGTACATATTTTTCTAAGTTCTTGACATACATCAGGGAATAAATCAGGCAAAAACTCCTGCCTTACATCATAGGAAGAGAAGGAAAGAGAAATAAACAGTAAATATCTTCTGTGAATAAGAAAGTAAGCACATAGAAAAACATAACTATTAAGTAGTGTAGGATCAGCAAACCACAGTCTATGGACCAAATCCCACTTAGTCCTTTTTTTTTGTACAACAGCTAATAATTACTTGTACATTTTAATGGCTGAAAATTTATCAAAAAAGGATAATATTTTGTGATGTGTGAGAATTACAAGAAATGCAAATTTCAGTGTCCATAATTAGAGTTCTTGGAACACAGCCATGCTCATTCATTCACATGGTGTGTTTGTCTGTTTTTGCCCTAAAACAGCAGTTTTGTAGTTGGAACAGAGACGGTAAAATCTCTACAAACCATACATATTTACAATAAGGCCCTTTCCAGAGAAGATTTGTGCCCTGTACTATAAACAATATCTTTTGACCACAGTGTAAAAAATTATAATCAGTAATAATATTTTATCTGCAAAATAATCTTAAATACTTTCTGTTTAACGAATAACATTATAAACTTTAAAATAATAGAACTGATCAAGAACACTACATACCAAAACATGCAAAAAAAAAAAAAACCAGTATAAAGAAAAACAGTCAATAGAACTAAATAAATTTATTAAAAAAAGAAAAAGGAGACTGAAAAACTGGTGAGTTAAGTGCTCAACTCTGGAAGTTGACTAACAGAAAGAAAACTTGATAAGACCAAAAGGCCAGTATCATTATGAATGTAAATGCAAAATCCCACAAAAAATTTATAAACTACATGTTTCAGTGCATATCACACATAAGAAAGTCACTGAAAATTTGCAAAGGTTAACATTAGGAATATTTCATGCAAAGATGGGCTCAATAAAGGACAGAAATGAAAGGGACCTAACAGAAGCAGAATATATTAAGAAAAGGTGGCAAGAATACACAGAAGAATAGCACAAAAAATGTCTTCATGACCCAGATAATCACGATGGTGTGATCACTCAACCTAGAGCCAGACATCCTGGAATGTGAAGTCAAGTGGGCCTTAGGAAGCATCATTATGAACAAAGCTAGTGGAGGTGGTGGAATTCCAGTTGAGCTATTTCAAATCCTGAAAGATGATGCTATGAAAGTGCTGCATTTCATATGCCAGCAAATTTGGAAAACAGCATTGGCCAAAGGAATGGAAAACGTCACTTTTTATTCCAATCCCAAAGAAAGGCAATGCCAAAGAATGCTCAAACTACCACATGATTGCACTCATCTCACATGCTAGTAAAGTAATGCTCAAAATTCTTCAAGCCAAGCTTCAGCAATATGTGAACCATGAACTTCCAGATGTTAAAGCTGGTTTTAGAAAAGGCAGAGGAACCAGAGGTCAAATTGCCAACACCAAAAAAGGAAGATAGTTAAAGAAAAAAATCTATTTCTGCTTTATTGACTATGCCAAAGTCTTTGACTGTGTGGATCACAATAAACTGTGGAAAATTCTGAAAGGGATGGGAATACTAGGCCACCTGATCTGCCTCTTAAGAAATTTGTATGCAGATCAGGAAGCAACAGTTAGAACTGGACATGGAACAACAGACTGGTTCCAAACAGGAAAAGGAGTACGTCAAGGCTGTGTGTTGTCATCCTGCTTATTTAACTTACATGAAGAGTACATCATGAGAAGCACTGGGCTGGAAGAAGCACAAGCTGGAATCAAGATTGTTGGGAGAAATATCAATAACCTCAGATATTCAGATGATACCACCCTTAGGGCAGAAAGTGAAGAAGAACTAAAGAGCCTCTTGATGAAAGTGAAAGAGGAGAGTGAAAAAGTTGGCTTAAAGCTCAATATTCAGAAAACGGGGATCATGGCGTCGGGTCCCATCACTTCATGGGAAATAGATGGGGAAACAGGGGAAACAGTGTCAGGCTTTATTTTGGAGGGCTCCAAAATCAATGCAGATGGTGACTGCAGCCATGAGATTAAAAGACGCTTACTCCTTGGAATCAAAGTTATGACCAACCTAGATTGCATATTGAAAAGCAGAGACATTATATTGTCAACAAAGGTCCGTCTAGTCAAGGCTATGGTTTTTCCAGTGGTCATGTATGAGTATGAGATTTGGTCTGTAAAGAAACTGAGCACAGAAGAACTGATGCTTTTAAACTGTGGTGTTGGATAAGATTCTTGAGGGTCCCTTGGACTGCAAGGAGATTCAACCAGTCCATCCTAAAGGAGATCAGTCCTGGGTGTTCATTGGAAGGGCTGATGCTGAAGCTGAAACTCCAATACTTTGGCCACCTGATGAGAAGAGCTGACTCATTTGAAAAGACCCTGATACTGGGAAAGACTGAGGGTAGGAGGAGAAGGGGACGGCAGAGGATGAGACGGTTGGATGGCATCATCAACTAAATGGACATGGGTTTGGGTGGACTCCAGGAGTTGTTGATGGACAGGGAGGCCTGGCATGCTGTGATTCACGGGGTTGCAAAGAGTCGGACATGACTGATCAACTGAACGGAACTAAACACTGGGAAATACGTTAATATAATTAATCATGTTAAGGCATAAATAAGGAAAAGCATGGGATCCGCAGTGCAGAAAAGTGTGTCTAATGAAATCTATACCAGTCTTATGAACTCATTTAAAGACTAGTAATAGAATAGAACTTTCATAGCCTGGTAAACCTTATCTACTGAAAACCTTCAGAAAATATAATACCACCTAACAAGAGAAGATTAGAAGCAGTCCCTTTAAAATCAGGCATGAAGTGGACTGACCACTCTCACAGTTCTAATCAACTTTGCTCTGTAGGGTGTGGGCAGCACAACAGGACCGGGAAAGGGACATGTAGTTGAAGTAGAACAAAAATGAAAATCTTTTTTTTTTTTTTTTTTGCAGATGATACACTGTCTACATGGAAAATGCAGGAAAGAGACTGATCCATAACCACAGATTAATGGCATTTCCATTATAGGGGCTTTCCCAATGGCCCAGCAGGTAAAGAATTTGCTTGCAATGCAGGAGACACCGGAGCCAGCCGTGGATTCGATCTCTAGGACAGGAAGATCTCATGGAGGAGGGAACAGCAACCCACTCCAGTATTCTTGCCTGAAGAATCCTATGGACAGAGGAGCCTGGTAGGCTACAGTCCATGAGGTTGCAAAGAGTTAGAGATGACTAAGCGACCAACTCTTTCACTAATTCACTACTTCACTTTTTCACTAGCCTGTTTATCCAGGGCTGTCACAGAGAGAGTAAGATTCATTTATAAAGCAATCAGCAAGACATTATGTAATTAAAATCTCCAGTGAACAAACAGAATTTACAGTTATTTTTAAATTTTAGTTTTTTACTATAAGAGAGTCTTGCCTAAAACTCCAGGGTGCAAATTTCAGGCTATGCATGGCTCTTAATAAACATTTCATTGAGCAAATGACAGCAGTCAGTATTCTTTGGGGACCTGCCAAAGGAGCGGAATAGGAATGGTCCCCTCTGAGTATTCACAAAGCTCTCCCCAGAGTTGCACTGGCTATAAAGATGGAATGATTTTCCAGATTTGATGACTACTCTTAATAACAGCAACAACGGTGTCTACAGTGCTAAGCAATTTACATAAATTCTGGTTCACATTGTTTTTTTTTTTTTTTTATGGAATCTTCCCAGCAACCCCTTGAAACTACTACCATGATGACTCTGTTTCAAAGGAAATCCTGGACTCAGAGTTGGTGGGCAAATGCCTAGCCCTCTAATGGAGATGCAGTCCAGGGGAGATTTGGACCTAACCAGGGTCACTAAGAGTCGGACACAACTGAACGGCTTCACTTTCACTTTTTGCTTTCATGCATCAGAGAAGGAAATGGCAACCCACTCCAGTGTTTTTGCCTGGAGAATCCTAGGGATGGGGGAACCTGGTGGGCTGCTGTCTATGGGGTCACACAGAGTCAGATACGACTGAAACGACTTAGCAGCATCAGTAGCAGCAGTCCCCACCAGACAGAGAACATCTGCCCTGTGTCCACTGTTGATCTGACTGGGAGCAGAGAAGAGAGAGAACCAAAATGTGGACGGGAAGCTCCCACTGGGGCACTAGGTGAATAAACCATAACGCACAGCCCTACCTCAGTGCTTGCCTGGAAATCTCAGACCCAAAAGACCTGGTGGCCTATGCGTTACTGTGTAGTCTGAGGAAATAAGGCACTTGTCTAACTGTTAATTTTCATGTTAATTTCATATGAGAAATACATTTCCCTCTAAGATGCTCCATACAGTTGATGGTGTTCAGAGCAGAATTTAGGTGGTACATTTTTAGTTTCTTTCTTGTCTAAAGTGGTTCTTGGCTGACAATGAGGCCCCTTTGTTGAGGTTTCACAGTCAAAGTCAAATTAATATCTTTCATCACTCTCTGGCAATGTTTCTAGAGTGTTCTGTAATCTATGATTTGCTCTGAAGGTGAGAATGAAACGCTGGCTCAGGTGTGCGCAGATGGTATTGTTGATATTCTGTAGGAGAGTCAGCTGGGCACTCTGGTTGCAGTTCACTTCAGTTCAGTTGCTTAGTCTTGTCCGACTCTTTGCGACCCCATGAATTGCAGCACGCCAGGCCTCCCTGTCCATCACCAATTCCCAGAGTTCACTCAAACTCATGTCCATCAAGTCAGTGATGCCATCCAGCCATCTCATCCTCTGTCGTCCCCTTTTCCTTCTGCCCTCAATCCCTCCCAGCATCAGAGTCTTTTCCAATGAGTCAGCTCTTCTCATGAGGTGGCCAAAGTACTGGAGTTTCAGCTTTAGCATCATTCCTTCCAAAGAACACCCAGGGCTGATCTCTTTCAGAATGGAGTGGTTGGATCTCCTTGCAGTCCAAGGGACTCTTGAGTCTTCTCCAACACTACAGTTCAAAAGCATCAATTCTTTGGTGCTCAGCTTTCTTCCCAGTCCAACTCTCACATCCATACATGACCACTGGAAAAACCATAGCCTTGACTAGACAGACCTTTGCTGGCTAGACCACATCAAAGCTCTCTTTGTGAATTACCGTCCTGGGTTCAGTAGTTGCCCCATGTTCTGCAGGGGCTTGTTTCAAATAGTGCAACCAGCGCAACCAGCATTGCCTCCAGTCCAGACACCATTAAAACTCAAACTCCAAAGATAAGCTGGGAGCACTTCTGTGTTGGCATTGAGAAACTACATGTGCGTATTTGTCCTGGTGAAGATTTTTATAAAGAGGATCCTCATCTAGTGGAGGGCTGTTTTCAGCTGATGAATTTGGGATTTTCAACAGAGAAGACTGATAGATTGAACTCTCTGACACAGATGTTCAATATTACCTCAAGCCATGACTTTGTGACAGCAATGTAGCATTACCTGTGTCATCGCTTGTATCCACAGCCACCAGCATCACCCACCTTTAGCCCCAAGCTCAGCAATGACACATCAATCACACAGGTCAGACATCCAGGGCTGCTTTCTGTGGGTCCTGCCCACTAAGGACAACTTTTCTCCATTGAAACCAACATTTGGTGCTTAAACGACAGCAGCCAACCAATATTCAATCTCATCGTGTGTCAGGCACTGGATTAGGTACTTTAAACAAACTGATTCTTCACAACTGCATGCAGGCAGGAGGAGTGGGTATTGCTATCATTCCCATTTGACAGATTAAAAAAAGAAAAGTGAGAGAGGTTGAATAGCATCCCCATATTCACAAAAGTAAGGTAGAGCTCAAATCGATGCCAGGTCTGATAGCACCCAAACCTGGACTTACCTTGTTGGTGCCGGTGGCTGCTGGCATCCTCCTTACACAAGGGGTGAGACTGAGGATTGACCTGACACATGGAAGCTCTTGCTAGCACCGTGAGAAGGTAGCAGGTACTGAAGAGTCTTCGATGCCTTACTTTAGCCTGCAGAGTCTTCTGCTAGCAGAATCCTGGATAATGCAGACATTGGAAGATGCATGGTGGACTTGGCTGAGACACTTTGCACCCTGATGGCCACAGCTTGAACCCTGATTCTGTTGCTAACTGGTTGTGTGATCTTGCTTAGTGTCTTCACTGATAACATTGGAGTAATAATAATACTTTTATTATTAATATACCACCAGGTTATTAAAAGTAGTAACGGCATCACTCTGTGAAACTACAATCAACTGTATTTCAATTAAAATAAAATGAAATGTAAGAGAAAAAAAAGAAATATTTGAGAAAAAGCATGTAAAGTGACCTACGGGAACAAAAATGGTAGCTAGATGTGGAGAGAGAGCAAATTAGCCACGATGGCGTGTCCCAGCTCTCTCGCCCCATGTTTGGTGAATAATGACTATGTAACAGCTGAGATCATTTATAGCACTGTGCATGCACAGCAGGGGCTACTTTGTGCTGTAGGGATATGTGAGCTTCACCTAAAATCCCGAGACTTTATAGCTACCTGAAGGCTGTGTCCACTGGGTCAGCCACGAGAGGAGAAAATATAGTGTACCAGGTGGGAGAGAATAAATATGTTTGCAGTTCCTAAGGCTCCTCAAGTCTCCTTCCAGTCTCTTGGCTCTCACCGTGCCTATGGCTGGGTTCAGTGAACAACGTGCAGAGTGAGACAGTTGGCATCAGGAGCGGGATCAGCAGTACACTAGACCTTTAAGAAGTGGTCCTGTCCTGAAAGGTAAGTTAATCATGGGGTTAAAATAACACAACTGAAAACTGCATTTATGAAATTTGGAAAAAACACTATAAAGTTCCTCGTGACCACACCGTCCTGTTGACTTTTCCAGCATGTGAACAGCAGGGTTTAGGAGGCAATGGTCTTTGGCTCTTTGGTTTGAATTTTGCTTTAATGAATCCTCATGCTTTGACTTGGACTTGGTGGGGGCCGCCAAGGGCCATGCTGGGTGCTCCCACCCTCTAAAGTATGAAGAGAGCAGTGGGCAGAAGCAGCTCCCTATATCCTCCTCTGAGATGGAATCCCACACTCACCCTTTCCACTCCCATAGCTGCCCAGCCAGTTGATCAAGTTGGCACCACAAATCTTCCCCTTTGCCCAAGGAGAAAATCAGGGTAATCAACTTGGCCCACCTCGGGAAAGCTCAAAGGGCATAGCCCATCCTGTAGCAATTTATCTAGTGGACGCACTGCCCTTGACTTCACCTGTGCAGTGAAGTATGTAGGAGCCAAGCGTAGGACTGAGAACACTTTTCCTGGTTCCTTTCAAACTTGGGGATGGCTACCACTCTCATTTCTGCGAGTGCATTTCCCAGATAGTAATCACATGCTGTTCTAAAATATCCCAGATGATGTGGGTCATGTTTGCTGAGACTACATTTTGCAGCACCTGTCAGGGCAGGTGTGGATGGGCAGCAATGAGAAAGGTCAGTCCAGGTGGAAGGAAAAGTCCGGAGGACTGCAGAGCCATGGGTGGGGAGGGGGAGCAGAAATTGGGTTATCAGTGGATAGCCTTCAGAAGACCATGGATAGTAAGCAGCCAAAGCTCCAGGAGGTATCTCACAGAGTAGACGGCAGGATCCAGAACCCAGGAATAGGAAAGATGCAGGGATCCAGGCAGGCCACTGGCAACTTTCAGCCTTGAGTGCTTCACTACAGAGAAACAGTACAAGTCCAGGCCCCAGCGTGGGCTCAAGCTCACCAGAGACTAACCACAAGTTCAAGCCTCATGTATCAACTCATCATCCATCTATCCATCCATCCATCCTTCCATTCATCTGTCAATCCACTCATTCATCATCCATCCATTACATTCTTTTTAACCATTTGGCACAGTCCTAGAAATAAAAGATAAAGACAATGAAATTTAATTTCTCCTCTTGTCACATTTCTCCTCATTGCTAAATGAAGGAGAGAGGGACAGTGGTGAGTCATTTGCGCCAAGGAAATACTCTCTCCTCCAGTGACTTCACTTCCTGCCTCCCATTGGAGGAGTAAGGGGCCTGTCCATTAGACTTCAACAACCTCAGTGAGAAATGCTGGGAAGGCAGCGGCCAAGCAAGTCATCGTAACCTCTCCCTTGTAGAATGTGGCATCCATCTGAGGGTGTCTTCACCTTTCTTGTCCCCTATAAAATAAAAGGTAATAGCTGTCAGAAGAGCACTGAAAGTCAGAAGCCCAGATTATTTGTTTTCTATTCCTGCAAAAAGAAAGTTTTACAGATTCAGCGGGTTAAAACAGCAGACATTTATTATTTCACATTTTCTGTGTCAGGAGGATGAAATTTCCCACCCCATCAAATTCAGGTATAGTGATAGCATTTCCTAGTAGCCACCTGTTATTTAGAGTACGTAGACATTTTGCCTGCATTATCTTCAACTGACTTGAAATACCAACAAGAGAGCAGGGGTGTTTCAGATGTGGGAACTGAGAGGCAGAGAAATTCCACCTACTTCCTGCTATACATTCTTGAAAAGCAAGCTCAGTGGGTAACACAGAAGCCCAGTTTTAATCTGTGCGAGGAGGAGGGGTGGGGCAGAGCAGGAGGGGTGGGGGAGGTGGTTGCGGAACTGGTGCTGTCTGAGACAGAGGGAAGAAGAAGGGTCTGGCTGGGACCGTCAGATCCCAGAGTAGCCAGCTTTTTCCCACCCTGGATAGCTAACATCAGTGTTATCCTTTATAGCCATTAAAACTAGCTCTGGCTTCACTTTGGTATGTGGATAATAATAATTATTGTACAAGAAATCATTTGGCAAATAACAGTGTTAAAAGTGACAACAATGGTAAAAAATACTTTCAGAAATGTTTTTCTTTCCTGAAGATCACAAACATTCAAGGACCACAGACCATGTCCTGCCCTTCATTTCTCCTACATTTGTATGAACACATGAAATGGGGGTTCTCTTTACCTAGATAACTTAGAGGTCTTCCCTCTGCCAATTGACAGGAGACCTTTGAACCTCCTGGAGAATGAAATCTTTTCTAGACTCTAGGATAACATATTTTTTTGAACGAATGTTAATGCCCTTGTGCTTTTCACCTTCTCTGATGTGACCCTGTGCCTCTCAGCCTAGACATTTATAGATGGAGAGCAAAGAGAAAGAGGTAAGGCATAGCTTTTAACTTCCAAACCAGACTTTTGAAGTGCTCACTGAGAAAATGATCTTAGTAAGCCAGGCTTTGTAAAGAAAGAGGGAAATTTGAAATTCCCAAAGTTGCCTTCAAATACTAAGAGCAAAGATGAGGTCTGACTGAAGTATCCTTTCAGCCTGGGTAGAGAGCCCCAAGGCTCTGTAAAAGAGAAGCAGACAGGACCAGGATGGCCAGCCAGGAGTTAGTCTCTCATGTCACCAAGAGGAAACTGGTTCTGTGTGTAAGGATGTAAAAATTGAACAAGATAAGGAGTAGAGAAAGAGAGAGGTTTGGAGGGAAGGACAAGGCCCAGGTGGGAATGTTATTGGCCCTCCATGAGAAGATGCAGACTCAGGATGCAGGGACAGGGAGCAGGATGCAGAGTGGGCTTGCCCCTACCCTAATTGGGGACCTTGCAGGGAATTTTCTCCTAGAGGAACTCCCTTTACTTCAGTGGGACAATCACAGCCCAGAAATGGCAGAGTGAAACTTAAAATGACAACCTCATCTGGGGCCCATTTTCTGTCTTTCCCACAACTTGCTGGAGGGAACAGTTAATCCAGCTTTCCTTACATGGATGGATCAAAGGCAGACAGGGACATAGTGGCAGTCTTCATCATCCAAAAAACTCTCTAGCCTATAGAAGTCTCCAGGCCTCACTGTCCATTTGATATGAGGAACCCTCTTTATGAAAGGGAACCTTCCAGGATGCAAGTTTGAATCAGCCCTTTACTAAATGTTGAGTCCTGGCTCCTCAGAGAGGCACTTCTCGCCAGTTAAGCATCACCAGGAATGACGAGCTCATAAATGATCCTTGGGAGCTCTGTTAATTACCCCGTGGGCAATCCCAGGCCAGGTGGGGATCTGACATGTCCTTGATGGGAAGCAATGTTGAAACTTGCCCCCAAGCCTTGGAGCCCTGTGCAGCCAGTTGAGGAATGATGATGGTGGATTTTTCCAGCCACATTGCCAGGGAAGGTGCTTGCGTCCACCCCTCCCACAACGGCTCATGTTATGGCGAGCTCAGTTCAGGGCTGCAGAGGCACAGGATGGACTCCTGTTTCAGGGAGTTTGCCTTGGGCCATTCTTCAGTCTGCTACCTCCCAGCTCTTGATTTCTCCCCATCCCTCTCCTTTGAAAGGCTTGAAGTTCCGTGTAGCATTCAGGGATAGAACTTTTTCTTTAAGAGGACAAACACAGCAATAGAACTCAAGTTGTGTATTTCATGTCATGATTCCTGGGCAGCTGGCATGAATTCTTCTAATTTTGGTGGAAACATTTCTTCTGGGGCCCAGTGGTCTCAGTGTGGGTGGTTGGGGGGAGGGCATCTCAAACTGGGGAGATACCTGTTCTCCATCTATAGGAAAAACAGGGAGGTAGAATCTTATGTCCCTTAGAGGTAAATTAAAGGCATACAGAAGCACCCTCTTAAGAGGTCCAGAGCACAAAAATCTATGGAACAGAGACAGACTCACAGACACAGATAGCAGACTTGTGGTTGCCAAAGGGGAGGGAGGTGGGAAAAGGATGGAGAGGAAGTTTGGGGTTAGAAAATGTGAGCTATTGTATATAGACTGGATAAAAAAGGTCATACTATATAGCACAGGGAACTATATTCAATATCCTGTGATATGCCATAATTGAAGAGAAAATGAAAAAAAATATATAGATGTGTAACTGAATCACTTTGCCATGCAGCAGAAATTAAGACAATATTGTAAATCAACTATACTTTAGCTTAAAAAAATTAAAGAGAATATCTTTCCCAAGAGTTATTTCCTGGGACTCCCATAATTTTAAACACCATAAGATATGTGTGCTGTGTGCTAAGTCGCTTCAGTTGCGTTCAACTCTTTGTGATCCTGTGGACTGTAGCCCACCAGGCTTCTCTGTCTATGAGATTTCCCAGGCAAGAATACTGAAGGAATTGGGTTGCCAATTTCTTCTCCAGTGGGTCTTCCTGACTTAGGGATTGAACCTGCGTCTCCTGTGATTCCTGCTTTGCTGGCAGATTCTTTACTGCTGAGACTCCTTAATTCCAAGTTCAATAGGCTGATACCCTCAGGGCCAGGTCTTAGAAGCTGAAGAAAGAGGATCTTCAGAAAATAAGGACGATGTGTAGCCTAGAACCTTACATTTGAATAAAAAGGGCTGTTTCAGGCATTTAATGAAAAGTACTTGATTTTGCTCTTTCTTTCTTCTTTGTCTACCTTCTTTATATCCCCTGTTGAGGAGAAAGATGAGCTAGAAGAACAGACAGAATCACTTCAGTCTTTAAAGAGCTGCTTGTCCAAGCAGATGTTTACTACTTCAAAATATATTTTGCAGAAGAAGAGTAAACTGTGGGCTTCTGAAACAGTTCCAGAAATCCTCCAAAAAGATCCAACTAATTCTAGATGGAGTTTTGATAAACATGAGAAATAAGAGAGAGCAGCTCTCCACTCTTCCTACATTTGCCCATTGCATACAGAAGGGTCTTTAAAATCATAGAAATGTTGGCTTCTGTGTTAATGTACTAGGCTGTTGTAACAAAGCATCACAGACTGGGGGGCTTACACAACAGATACGTGTTTTCTCTCAGTTCCAGAGGCCAGAGTCTGAGGTCAAGTTTGGCAAGGTTGGTTCCTTCTGAGGCTGTGAGGGCAACTGTTTTCCATTTTTCTCCTTGGCCATCTTTTCTCCCTGTGAGCTTTCATGTCCTCTTTCTTCTGTATGTGTCTGTGTCTTATGAGGACACCAATCACTGGGTTAAGGCCCACCCTAAAGACTCATGTTTACTTGATGACTTCCCTAAAGACCTTTTCTCCTGGGTTGCCACAAATGGCAGGATTTCCTTCTTTCTCAAGGCTGAATAATATTCTATTGTATACATATATCACATCTACTTTATTTATTCATCTGATGACGGCCACTTGGCTTGTTTCAATATCTTGGCTATTGAGAATAATGCTGTGATGAAAATGGGGATGGACTTGGAGGGCATTATGCTAAGTGAAACAGATCCAATAGAGAAAGGCAAGGACTGTATAATGCCACTTATATGTGGAATGAAAAAAAAACCTCATAGAAATGCAGCATGGAATGATGGTTATCAAGGGGTAGGAGGATTGGGGAGATACTGGTCAAAGGAGACAAATTTCCAGTTTAAAGATGAATAAGTTCTGGGGACCTAATGTATAGTATTGTGAATCTAATGAATAGTACTATATGCTACACTTGAAAGTTGCTAAGAGAGTTGATGTTAAATGTTCTCACCACAGAAAAAGAAATGGTAATTGTGTGATATGGTGGCGATGTTAGCTAATTGTGGGGATCATATTGCAATATAAGTATATCAAGCTATACCCCTTAAATTTGCATGTTATACACCTTGAATTTACACAATGTGCTGTTATTAGTCACTCATTTATGTCTGATTCTTTGTGTCTCCAGGGACTGGAGCCCATCAGGGTCTTCTATCCATGGGATGGCTTTCTCAGGCAAGAAAACCAGGGTGCGTCACCATTTCCTACTCCAGGGCATCTTCCAGGCCCAGGGATCAAACCCATGTCTCCTGCATTGACATGCAGATTCTTTATTGTGGGGATCATATTGCAATATAAGTATATCAAGCTATACCCCTTAAATTTGCATGTTATACACCTTGAATTTACACAATGTGCTGTTATTAGTCACTCATTTATGTCTGATTCTTTGTGTCTCCAGGGACTGGAGCCCATCAGGGTCTTCTATCCATGGGATGGCTTTCTCAGGCAAGAAAACCAGGGTGCGTCACCATTTCCTACTCCAGGGCATCTTCCAGGCCCAGGGATCAAACCCATGTCTCCTGCATTGGCATGCAGATTCTTTACCACTGAGCCACCAAGGAAGCCCAAAGTGTTTACCAAATCATGACAAATCATACTTCTTAAAAAGATCATTTTTATCTCATCTGGTTAGGTAAGAAATGTGACTCTAGAATGCTAAGAACAAGACTCCACTAAGTGGAGACCATTGCCTGTGGGATGTCTTCCCTTCTGTCTATACTGTGGTTTCATGAAGGTGTGCTCAAGTATCAAACAGGATAATAAGTCCAGCATTTAATGGGAGCTCTATAACAAAAACTTTCATCCCCGCAAGCAAATTCTCTTGCCTTTCCGCAAGATATATCTCAGTTCTTTCTACATGTTTCCATCTTACTGCTCCTCATCAGAAGCATCATCGTCACTAGTCTCAACTATGCAACAGCCCTTTAGTACATTTCCCTGACTTGCCTCTTGTCTCCCTCCTGCAGTTTAATCTCATAGACATAGGGAGCTGTTTGCAAAGTACATGTTAATGTTGTCTCATCATCCAGTACCCTCAGATGGTTCCATCACACTTAGCATGCAACTCAGATCCCTTCCTGTGGTCAGCAAGTCTGTCCTCAAGGTGGCCCTATCCCTTTCCTCCCGTTTCATACTGAGCCATGGTCCCCACACGCCAGGGTCAGCATGGGAGCCTGCACTCTGCTAGCTGTCATGCCAGGCTTTCCGCAGCCCTAGGACCCTGTGCTTTGCTTATCCTTTGCCTGCAGTTCACCTTGGCCCCACTCTATTCCTTCATACTCACCCTCGATGTGACCAGCTTCTCCTCATGAATCAGGTCTCTGATAGAAGGCCGTTTCACCACAGATATCCCCCTACACACACTGCCATCCAGCTAATTACTCTCTCTCTCACCCCCAATTAATGATTTTTTCCCAGAAGTCATTACCATTTGAAATTGTCTACTACTTACTTGTCAATTGCTGTTCTTACCACCACTAGACTGTAAAATTCTAATGCCATTCCTGTTTAATAAATATTTTCAAAGTGAATGAAGGATCTTTATTTTGATCTTCATGGCAAGTCTAAAGAAACGTTACACAGGCTGATGCAAATCACAACTCACATCTCCATGGATTAAACAAAATACTTTTCCAACTCCTTTTTTTCTCTTACCCCCATATCTCCACTGACCCTCAAAGAGTAAGACTCCAATAACATTAGAGATATTTGCTAATATCTCAATCTTTAGAATAGCTCAAGAACAATTCTTTTACCTCAGGTGCATTTTTTCCACACTAGCAGAGTAAATTTGATCATGTCTTTCTTCTTTTTAGAGTATGCTACTCATGGAAAAGTTTATTCTAAGCCTTGTTAAGTCTCTGTAATAAAGATTCTTTATCTCACAGAGTCCACTGTTTGAAACATGCCAGTCATTTGATCATGACTTCTGCTTCAAGTTCACTGCAACACGGCTAGTATGCTTCTGATTATGCTGCCACAATTTTTGCATTGGAGGAGGCTTTGTATATAAGAATCAAACAAAGACTTCTATTTCATAATTTCTTTCTTTGGTCTACCCAGGCATCCTACTTGGCACTGATTAATAAGCCGGGAAGCTTGTGATCAGATGTAATGTAACCACAAGGCTCAGAGCTGGTATAGCATGTCATGTCTCAAGCAATGTTTTCTATTTGTTGATGAATTCAATATAAGAAAAAAAAATTGTTATCTGTCACAGAATATAGTAAACACAAAAAACCACCCTTCTCTCAGGTAGATGGTTTATTCAGGTTCATTCATTTGACAAAGATTTGCGTATCAGGCACGGTCAAGGTGCAACTCACATGTGATGGCCTTCTGTGCATAGTAAAATGAACAGCCACTCTTTTCAGTGGTTTTAGTATTTTTTAAATACTTGAGTGTGTCATCTTGAGTGTGAAAGAACGAGAAAAGTCGCTAATCTCTTTCTGTCCTTTTTTAAAAAATATATATATATTAATTTATTTATTTTAATCAGAGGCTAATCACTTTACGGTGAACTGTGAACTTCCAGATGTTCAAGCTAGTTTTAGAAAAGGCAGAGGAACTAAAGATCAAATTGCCAACATCCGCTGCATCATCGAAAAAGCAAGAGAGTTCCAAAAAAACATCTATTTCTGCTTTATTGGCTATGCCAAAGCCTTTGACTGTGTGGATAACAATAAACTGTGGAAAATTATGAAGGAGATGGAAAAACCAGACCACCTGACCAGCTTCTTGAGAAATCTATATGCAGCTCAGGAAGCAACAGTTAGAACTGGACATGGAACAACAGACTGGTTTCAAATAGGAAAAGAAGTACGTCAAGGCTGTATGTTGTCACCCTGCTTATTTAACTTATATGCAGAGTACATCATGAGAAACATTGGGCTGGAAGAAACACAAGCTGGAATCAAGATTGTGGGGAGAAATATCGATAGCCTCAGATATGCAGATGACACCACCCTTATGGCAGAAAGTGAAGAGGAGCTAAAAAGCCTCTTGAGGAAAGTGAAAGAAGAGAGTGAAAAAGTTGGCTTAAAGCTCAACATTCAGAAAATGAAGATCATGGCATCTGGTCCCATCACTTCATGGGAAATAGATGGGGAAACAATGGAAACAGTGGCAGACTTTATTTTCTTGGGCTACAATATCACTGCAGATGATGATTGCAGTCATGAAATTAAAAGACACTTACTCCTTGGAAGGAAAGTATGACCAACCTAGACAGCATATTCAAAAGCAGAGACATTACTTTGCTAACTAACGTCTGTCTAGTCAAGGCTATGGTTTTTCCAGTGGTCATGTATGGATGTGAGAGTTGGACTGTAAAAAGCTGAGCACTGAAGAATTGATGCTTTTGAAGTGTAGTGTTGGAGAAGACTCTTGAGAGTCCCTTGGACTGCAAGGAGTTAC
>SJYC01067460.1:0-12978 GCA_006408675.1 Madoqua kirkii
TCTAGTCAAGGCTATGGTTTTTCCAGTGGTCATGTATGGATGTGAGAGTTGGACTGTAAAAAGCTGAGCACTGAAGAATTGATGCTTTTGAAGTGTAGTGTTGGAGAAGACTCTTGAGAGTCCCTTGGACTGCAAGGAGTTACAACCAGTCCATTCTAAAGGAGATCAGCCCTGGATATTCTTTGGAAGGAGTGATGCTAAAGCTGAAATTCCAGTACTTTGGCCACCTCATGAGAAGAGCTGACTCATTGGAAAAGACTGATGCTTGGAGGGATTGGGGGCAGGAGGAAAAGGGGACGACAGAGGATGAGATGGCTGGATGGCATCACTGACTTCATGGATGTGAGTTTGAGTGAACTCCAGGAGTTGTTGATGGACAGGGAGGCCTGGCATGCTGCAATTCATGGAGTTGCAAAGAGTTGGATACAACTGAGCAACTGAACTGAACTGAAGTACTTTACAATATTGTGTTGGTTTTGCCTTATATCAACATGAATCCATCACAGGTGTACACATGTTCCCCATCCTAAATTCCCATCCTACCTCCCTCCCCATACCATCCTTCTGGGTCATCCCAGTACACCAGCCCCGAGCATCCTGTATCATGCATCGAACCTGGACTGGTGTTTCGTTTCACATATGATAGTATACATGTTTCAATGCCATTCTCCCAAATCATCCCATTCTTGCCCTCTCTCACAGAGTCCATAAGACTGTTCTATACATCTGTGTCTCTTTTGCTGTCTTGCATACAGGGTTATCGTTACCATCTTTCTAAATTCCATATATATGCATTAGTATACTGTATTGGTGTTTTTCTTTCTGGCTTACTTCATCCTGTATAATAGGCTCCAGTTTCATCCACCTCATTAGAACTGATTGAAATGTATTCTTTTTAATGGGTGAGTAATACTCCATTGTGTATACGTACCACAGCTTTCTTATCCATTCGTCTGCTGATGGGCATCTAGGTTGCTTCCATGTCCTGGCTATTCTAAATAGTGCCCTTTTTCTTTGGCTTCCAGGTTCTAGGTGGACATGTGACTATCTTGCTGCTGTTGCTGCTGCTAAGTCACTTCAGTTATGTCCAACTCTCTGTGACCCCACCAGGCATCCCCTTCCCTGGGATTCTCCAGGCAAGAACATTGGAGTGGGTTGCCGTTTCCTTCTCCAGTGCATGAAAGTGAAAAGTGAAAGTGAAGACACTCAGTCATGTCTGACTCTTCATGACCCAATGGACCACAGCCTACCAGGCTCCTCCATCCATGGGATTTTCCAGCTAAGAGTACTGGAGTGAGGTTCCATTGCTTTCTCCGTGTGACTGTCTTAGGTGGGTGAATAAAGGCTGTATTTTCCAACTTCCACTGTGTTTAGTACAACCGTGTGGCAGGCCCTAAGCAATGAAAAGTCAGCAGCATGTCATGTGGGACTTCCAGGAAGTATCTTTTAAAAAACAAGGATGGGCTTTTTTTCATATCTTCCTCTTTCTTGCTGAAGGGACTGCAGATAACCAGAGCTGCAGGTAGTTAGAGCTCAGGCAGTCAATTTGACCATTAGATAGAAGATCGTGGAAAAACAAGGGATTTCAACAAATTTTTGAAAGACAAAAATCATATGAGTTGGAAAGGGGAAGATATTTTCAACCTGTGGTACCTGGAAAAATGGTATAAATGGACAAAGAACCATTTAGCTGGCAGAGCCTTGGAAACCTCAGGAATTTGAGATACATGCCCAAAGGTAGGCTGGGTTCACATATACAATCGATTGAAGTCCAAATGCAGTCCAAACGTGGCCAACTAGGCCGAACTTTAAAGATTAGTAAGGTCACACTCCATCCTGAGGCCCTGTAGAATTCATTCCTTTCAGCTTCCAACTTCTGATCAAGTTGCCATTTGTAGTATAACATATAGGGTTCTTTGTTTTGTATCCATCAGCTAATATGTCTTTTGGTTGGAGCATTTAACACGTTTACCTTTAAGTAACCATTGATATGTATGATCCTGGAGTTTGAAGACATCCTGGAGTGTGAAGTTAATTGGGTCTTAGGAAGCATTACAATGAACAGAGCTAGTAGAGGTAATGGAATTCCAGCTAAACTATTTAAAATCTAAAAGATGATGCTGTTAAAGTGCTGTACTCAATACATCCACAAGTTTGGAAAGCTCATCAGTGACTGCAGGAATGGAAAAGGTCAGTTTTGTCATTCCAATCCCAGATAAAGGCAATGCCAAAGAAAGTTCAAACTACCAGACAACTGCAGTCATTTCCCATGTTAGTAAGGTTATGCTCACAATCCTTCAAGCTAGGCTTCAGCAGTACATGAACTGAGAACTTGCAGCTACATAAGCTGGATTTAGAAAAGGCAGCAGCAGAGGAACCAAAGGTCAAATTGCCAACATCCGTTGTATCATAGAGAAAGCAACAGTATTTCAGTAAAGCATTACTTCTGCTTCATCAGCTATGTGAAAGCCTTTCACTGTGTGGATTACAACAAACCATGGAAACTTCTTAAAGAGATAGGAATGTCAGACCACCTTACCTGTCTCCTGAAAACCTGAAGGCAGGTCAAGAAGCAACAGTTAGAATTGGACATGGAAAAACTGACTGGTTCAAAATTGGGAAAGAAGTTTGACAAGGCTATATACTGTCACCCTATTTATTTAATTTCTATGCAGAGTACATCATGCAAAATACCAGGCTGGATGGATCAAAAACAAGCTAGACTCAAGATTGCCAAGAGAAATATCAACAACCTCAGATAGGCAGATGATACAACTCTAATGGCAGAAAGTGAAGAGGAATTAAAAAGCCTCTTGATGAGAGTGAAAACGCTAGCTTAATTTAAAACTCAACATTCAAAAAACTAAGATCACGACATCTGGTTCCATCACTTCATGGCAAATAGAAGGGGAAAAGTGGAAAGAGTGACAGATTTTCTTCTCTTGGGCTCCAAAATCACTGTGGATGGTGACTGCAGCCACAAAATTTAAAGACTCTTGCTCCTTGGAAGAAAAGCTATCACAAACCTGAAAAGCAGAGACATCACTTTGCTGACAAAGGTCTGTATAGTCAAAGCCATAAATTTTCCAGTAGTCATGTACAGATGTGAGAGTTGGATCATAAAGGAAGCTGAGCACCAAAGAACTGATGCTTTCAGAAGACTCTTGTGAGTCACTTGGACTGCAAGCAGAGGAAGCCAGTCAATCCTAAAGGAAATCAACACAGAATATTCATCAGAAGGACTGATGCTAAAGCTCCAATATTTTGGCCACCTGATAGAATGAGCCAACTCACTGGAAAAGACCCTGATGCTCGGAAAGACTGAGGGCAGGAGCAGAAGGGGATGACAGTGGATGAAATAGTTGGATGGCATCACTGACTCAATGGACATGAGTTTAAGCAAACTCTGGGAGATAGTGAAGGTCGAGGAAGCCTGGCATGCTGCAGTCCATGGGGTCATCAAGATTCAACATAACTTAGCGACCAAGCAATGATCCTATTATGATTTACTTGTTGTTGTTTTTTTTAAGTCCTTTTCTTTTTCTTGTGTTTCCTATCTATAAAAGTTCCTTTAGCATTTGTTGTAAGGCTGGTTTGGTGGTGCTGAATTCTCTTAACTTTTGCTTCTCTGTAAATCTTTTGATTTCTGTATCAAATCCAAGTAAGATCCTTGCTAAGTAATCTTGATTGTAGGTTTTTTTCATTTCATCACTCTAATTATATCCTGCAATTCCTTTCTGACTTGCAGTTTCTGCTGAAAGATCAGCTGTTAACCTTCTGGGGATTTCCTTGTATGTGATTTGTTGTTTTTCCTTTGCTGCTTTTAATATTTTTTCTTTATGTTTAATTTTTGTTAGTTTAATTTATAGGTGTCTTGGCATATTTTTCTTTGGGTTTATCTTATATGGGACTCTCTGGGTTTCCTGGAAATGGGTGGCTAGTTCCTTTCCCATGTTAGGGTAGTTTTTGAGTATAAACTCCTCAAAGATTTTCTGATACACCTTCTTTTTCTCTTCTTCTGAGAACCCTGTAATTTGAATGTTGGTGTGTTTAATGTTGTCCCAGAGGTCTCTGAGAGTGTCTGCATTTCTCTTTATTCTTCTTCATTTATTCTGCTCCCCTTCAGTTATTTCCTGATTCTGTCTTTAAGCTCACTTATCTATTCTTCTAAGTGACTCTACTATCGGTTCCCTCTAGTGTATTTTTTCTTTCAGTTATTGTGTTGTTCATTGTTGATGGTCTGTCTTTTATTTCTTTGAGGTCCTTGTTAAACATTTTTGTATCTTCTCAATCCGTGCCTCCATTCGATTTATCTGTGCCTCCAATCTATTTCTGAGATTCTGGATTCTCTTTACTATCATAACTCTGAATTTTTTTCAGGTAGATTTCGTCCTCTTCATTTGTTGGTCTTTTCAGTTTTTTACCATGCACCATCTGCTGCACTTCTCTCAGCCTTTGTTTCATTTGGTTTAACTTATGTTCCAGTTTCCTTTCAAGGATGCAAGCTTGCAGGTGCCCCTGCTTGTGGAGTCTGCCCCCAGTGAGTGAGGTTGCATGCGTGCCTTGTGAACATTTCCTGGTGGAGGGAACTAGTGCCTGTGTTCTGGTGGCTAAAGGTAAACCTTGTCTCTCTGCAGGGCAGTGCTGTGCCTAGTGGTGTGTTTGGGGATGTCTGTAGGCTTGGTATGGCTTTGGACTACCTGTCTGCTAACACGTAGGGTTGTGTTCCTGTTGGGCCAGTTGCTTGGTGTGAGATGTCTGGCTCTGGAGATTACTGGCCTCTAGGTGGGGCCAGGTCTTAGTGCTGAGATGGAGGCCTTTGGGAGAGCTCTTGTTGATTAATATGCTAGGGGGTTGGGAATTCTCTGGTGATCCAACACCCTGGACACAGATCTGCCACTGTGGAGGTTCAGGTCCCACTCCTGTCTGGAGCACTTAGACACCACTAGCCACATAGTTCTAAAGAGAAAAAGAAAGAAATAGAAAAAAAATCAAACAAACATACAGGCAAAAAAGAGTGGGCAAACAAAACACAAAGAGAAACTGTAAAAGTAACACCAAACAGGTAAGAACAGAAAAGGAAACTCTTGGACTCACACCCACAAAAAGAAGAGAAAAGAAAAAAAAAGGAAGAATAAAAGGGATAAGTGAAAGAAGAAGAAAGCAACCAATAAACAAACCCATATAAATATGACAATAAAAACTAGACTAGCAAAAATATAAAATCAAAAGCATGTGAAAAAATGCAATATAATGAAAAAACACTGTATAAATAGAAAAATAAAATAAGCTTACTTAAAAATAAAAGAATTTTAAAAAGGAAGAAGTAGAAAAATTAAAATTAAATGAATAATAAAAAAGGATGACAACAGAAGAAAACAAAAAAGAGAAAAAGGCAACTGTAAATATAGACAGAGTGGTAATCAGAATATACTTTCCTGTGGCCTCAGTTGTCAGTGTCCTCACTACACAGTGAGCTTCAGCCAATCTGTCTACTCAGAAAACCCTCCAATATTTCTAGGAAAGTCTCTGGACATGCTGTGGGCACTGTGGGGTCAGCTTAGATTCAGTCTGACTCTACTCCAGCTTGTATTTACTTCCAAAGACCATAGTTGCCCCCAAGTCCATAGCCTCCAGCCAATTTGGGGGATTTAATCTGTTGCTCCTGCAGCTACGTAAGCAGATTCCCTTCTTTTTTGGTAAACCTCTTGGTTCTCAGTTTTGGTTTTGGCTCCTCTTCAGTTTGCTCTCTGGCATCTGTTTCCCACTCAGACAAGAGGAATTGAATGCAGCAGCTGACTAGGGCTCACTTGCTCAGCTGGCCCAGGGAGAGAGTGGGATACAGCAGACAAAATTGGGATGTGCAAGTTGTAACTACGATGGTAGAGGCCTGCAGAGGTTGTTTGATTTCCCAAGGAAATTGGCCCTAAGTTGTGGGTCCCTTGGCAGTGCCAGGCTGCATAGGCTCCAGGAAGGTGTGGGCAGTTACCTGTGCCTGCTCACAGGTTGGTGGATGCTTCAGTGGCTGTTGTGCCAACCTCTGGGGTCAGAGACCACAGTCGCAGTCTGAGCCATTTCTGGCACTTGCTCAGGCAGAGATGACAGCTGGCATGCCAACCTCTGGGATCACAAGACTGCAGCTGTGGCTAGTCCCACGTATGGCACTTATGAAGGCGATGCCCTGCCATCTGCAAGCACATGGAGTTAGAGGGTCTTTGCGACAATGATCTCTTGCCTCTCTGACAGTCTGAGGCTTTTCCCTGGACTTCCTCAGTTGTCTTATCCTCACCCTTTCAGACTGTCTTCACTTGGCAGTCAACCCCAGTCCTCTTCCTGGGGACTGATCTCTGAAGCCTGAGCCTCAGCACCCAGCCCCCCACACAGAGTGATAGGGGCACAGACAAGCATCGCAGGCTGGAAAGTGTTGGTCAGTACTGATCTCTGTGCTGAATTCTCTTCCCCTTGCCTTTGTGCACCTGTTGTACTTCCCTCTGAGGTTCTGAAGCTCTCCCTTATCTCTGCTTCTGAGGGGGTTTCTGCTGCTGCTGCTAAGTCGCTTCAGTCATGTCTGACTCTGTGCGACCCCATAGACGGCAGCCCACCAGGCTTCCCCATCCCTGGGATTCTCCAGGCAAAAACACTGGAGTGGGTTGCCATTTCTTTCTCCAGTGTATGAAAGTGAAAAGTGAAAGTGAAGTCTCTCAGTCATGTCCCACTCTTAGCGACCCCATGGACCGAAACCTACCAGGTTCCTCTGTCCATGGGATTTCCCAGGCAAGAGTACTGGAGTGGGGTGCCATTGCCTTCTCTGGAGGGGGTTTCTGAGTGTATGGAAACTTTCCCTGCTTCACAGTCATCTTCCAGAGGCACAGGCCCTATTCTGATTCCTTTGTCTCTTTTTTTTTTCTTATTTCTTTTGCCCTATCTCATGTGAGATTAGCTTGACTTTTTGGAAGTCCAAGTCCTTCTGCCAGTGTTCAGTAAGTGTTCTGTAGGAGCTGTTCCAGGTTCAGATATATTTTTGAGTATTTGTGTGGAGGAAGATGAGTTCTCCATGTCTTACTCCTCCACCATCTTGAAAGCCCCCTCTTAATTCTATTTCTAAATAAAGTAGAAACACAAAATCTAAATAGACATATATCAGATAAATAGATATAATTGTTGATTAAACATCCCACAAACAAAAGCCTAAGCTTCAATAGTTTTACTGACAGATACTATGAAACATTAAGGAAAAAATAATATCAATCCTACAAAAAACTCCTTCAGAAAATAGGGGAGCCAGATGTGTGCCTGTGTGCTCAGTCGTGTCTGAGTCTGCAACCTCGTGGACTGCAGCCCACCAGGCTTCTCTGGGAGCCTGTCCAAGGGATTTCCCAGGAAAGAATACTGGAGTAGATTGCCATTTCCTTCTCCAGGGGATCTTCCTGACCCAGAGACTGAACTCACGTCTCCTGTGTCTCCTGCGTTGCAGGCAGTTTCTTTACCCTCTGAGTCCCAAATTATTTTATGAAGCCATTATTACCTTGATTTCAAAGCCAAGAGAAAATGTCTTAAGGAGAGGAACCAGCAAATCAACATCCTTCATAAACATGTACATAAAATTTCTTTATAGATACTATGGCAACCCACTCCAGTTCTCTGGCCTGGCCTGGAAAATCCCATGGACAGAGGAGCCTTGTAGGCTACAGTCCAAGGGGTTGCAAAGAGTCAGACACGACTGAGCAACTTCACCTCACCTCACCTTACACATCCAATCCAGCTTACAATGTTAAGCATTATGCACAATGACCAAGTGGTGTATTTCCCAGGAGAGCAAGATTGGTGTAACTTCTAAAAATCAGTTAATGTAAAATGCCACATCAAGAGATACCATATGATCATTCAATAGATTCAAAGAATGTGATAAAAATCAAATACTCTTTTACAGTAAAAATTCTCAAGCTGGGCATACACACCAAGAAAACTAGAATGGAAAGAGACATGTATACCCTAATGTTCATCGCAGCACTGTTTATAACAGCCAGGACATGGAAGCAACCTAGATGTCCATCAGCAGACAAATGGATAAGAAAGCTGTGGTACATATACACAATGGAGTATCACTCAGCCATTAAAAAGAATACATTTGAATCAGTTCTAATGGAGTGGATGAAACTGGAGCCAATTATACAGAGTGAAGTAAGCCAGAAAGAAAAACACCAATACAGTATACTAACACATATATATGGAATTTAGAAAGATGGTAACAATAACCCTGTATGCAAGAAAGCAAAAGAGACACAGATATATTGAACAGTCTTTTGGACTCTGTGGGAGAGGGCGAGGGTGAGATGATTTGGGAGAATGGCATTGAAATATGTATAATATCATATAAGAAGCTAATTGCCAGTCCAGGTTCAGTGCATGATACAGGATGCTTGGGGCTGGTGCACTGGGATAACCCAGAGGGATGGTATGGGGAGGGAGGTGGGAGGGGGGTTCAGGATGGGGAACACGTGTACATCCGTGATGGATTCATGTTGATGTACGGCAAAACCAATACAATATTGTAAAGTAATTAGCCTCCAATTAAAATAAATAAATTTAAATTAAAAAAATAAAAAAACAATAGAAAAGACCCATGGGAGGGGGAATAAAAGTATAAAGCATTTCTCCATTTTGTTATTTCTTTTACAGAAAAGAAAAAGACAAGAAACTGGAAATAAATAGTAATTTCCAGTACTTGATAAAAAGCATCCATGAAAACCCTACAACTAATGTGAGACATTTATGAAAGATTTAATTGTAAATGACTTCAATATCTAACCACTGCAGTTAAGGTGAGAAAAATATAACAGTACACTTACACTATAGAAAGAGGTAAAATAATCTTGATTGACAGAAAACAGTATAGTCTGTGTAGAATGTCCTAAGGAATGTTATTAGTTGAAGAACTAATAAGTATACTAAAGTTCTAGGATATAGGATCAATGGCATTTCTATATGTTAGCCATAAGCAATTCAGATATAAAGCTAAGGAATCAAGGTTAGTCATAATAGCATCAAAAATAAGTTATTTAGAAATAAATTTTAGAAGAAATGCAAGAAAGATATGTTGAAAACTATAGAACAATGCTGAGAGAAAAAGTTCTAAATAACTGAAGAGATATGCCAGGTTCATAGATTGAAAGATTCATGTTAAGTATTCAGTCCTTTTAAAATCAATCTATGTACTCAGTGCAATCTCTATCAAAATGCCAGCAGGCTTAAAGAAAAAAATAGGTGTGCTGATCTTAAAATGCATAAGGGAATTCAAATAATCTTAAATAGCCAAAACAATTTTGGAAAAAAGAGCTAATCTGGAGGACTTAGACTGCCTGATTATTGTACAGCCATTGTAATCAAGATAAGGTGGTACTGGCGTAAGGATAAACATAAATAGATCAGTGGAACAGAATAGATTTCCCAGAAACAGGTTCACAGAAAACAGATGGTGGTATATAATTGATTTTCAATATGAATACCATGGAAATTCATGGTCTTTTCTACAAATGCTATTAATTAAATATTCATATTCAAAAATATTAGGCCCTTAGCTCATGCCATACATAAAAATTAACTGAATGAGCTAACACTACAAAACTTCTAGAAAAGAATATAAAAAAAACCTTTGTGATCTTGGAGTAAACAAAAATATATTAGATATGATATCAAAAGCCCAATTCAAAACACAAAATAATTTTCATTGGAATTCATCAAAATTAAGATTGTTGCTCTTCAAGAGACACCGCTAGGAAAATTAAAAGACAAGCCACAAATAGGAAGAAAATAGTTGTAACCCATGTATATGGTAAAAGACCTGTGTTCAGAATTTACAAAGAACTCTTAAAATTCAGTAATAAGAGGAAAACAACCCAATAATAGAATGGACAGAAGATTTGAATTGATGTTTCACCATAGATAATATATGCTAGCAAGCACATGGAAAAATGTTCAACATTATTAATCACTAGGGTAACGCACATAAAACTATAAGATTCCACTTTATGTAGCAGAATGACATGAATAAATGACATAAAATAAATCATATTTTAAAAACCAGCAATATCTAAATGTGGAGAAATTGGAACTCTTGTACATTGATGATTGCAATTAGAAATGGTATATCTAATTTGCAAAATATTTCATCAACTGCTAAAAGGTTAAACAGAGACTTAACAAGGGTACCCAGACATTCCATTCCTAGATACGGACACAAGAAAATGAAAACATGTTTATACAAAGACTTATACCAAAATTTCATAGCAACATTAATAAAAATAGCCTCAAACTGGAAAAATCTAGTAGTCCATTAACTGATGAATGAATAAAAAATTATATTTTCAGTGGAATGCTATCCAGTAAGAAAAAGGAATCAACAACTACAGCATATAGCGTGAGTGAACCTTGAAAACACTATGTTAAATGAAAGAAGCCAGATAAAAAAATACTATATGTTATATAAACCCATTTATATGAAATTTCTAGAAACGGCAAAACTCTGAGGCATAAAGGAGGTCAGTGGTTGCCTGAGGCTGGCGTTTGAAGCAGGAATTGCCTGCAAAAAGGAATGAAAGAAACTTTGAGAGTATTGGAATTTTTCTAAAAATGGAATGTGGTGATAGTTGCACAACTGAGTAAATATACCAAAAGCCATCATATTTACTAAAATGTTATGGAATGTAACTTTGTACCTCAATAAAGTTGTCAAAAAAGATGTCAAAAAATCCTATGGCTAATTATGGTAGTATGGTCTACATGCATGATTCTTACTGATATGGTACTCACCACATTGTACTGATATGTACAAACATATGCACATATTTGTCCATCTCTATCAAAAGACTGTAAATTCTTTGTTTTGTGCAGCTCCACATTGTGTCATGTCTCCTAGAAGTGTCTGTTGATTCTGGACTTCCTTCTTCCCTTATTGTTTACTACCTTGGTAGCCTTAATGTCTTTAACCAGAGATAAATAAATCAGGCTTACTAGGACATATTTTTATTGAGGTTTATTTATTATTATATATTCAGTTCAGTCATTCAGGTATATCTGACCCTTTGCAACCCCATGAAGCTGCAGCACTCCAGGCTTCCCTGTCCATCACCAACTCCTGGAGTTTACTCAGACTCATGTTCTTCAAGTTGGTGATGCCATCCAACCATCTTATCCTGTCATCCCCTTCTTCTCCTGCCTTCAGTCTTTCCCAGCATCAGTCTTTTCCAGTGAGTCAGTTCTTCACATCAAGTGACCAAAATATTCGAGTTTCAGCTTCAACATCAGTCCTTCCAATGAATATTCAGGACTGATTTCCTTTAGGATTGACTGGTTTGATCTCCTTGCAGTCCAAGGGACTCTCAAGAGTCTTCTCTAATACCACAGTTCAAAAGCATCAGTTCTTCAGTGCTCAGCTTTCTTTATAGTCCAACTCTCACATCCATACATGACTACTGGAAAAACCATAGCCTTGACTAGATGGACCTTTGTTGATAAAGTAATATCTCTGCTTTTTAATATGCTGTCTAGGTTGGTCATAACTTTTCTTCCAAGGAGCGAGTGTCTTTTAATTTCATGGCTGCAGTCACCATCTACAGTAATTTCGGAGCCCCCCAAAATAGTCTGTCACTGTTTCCACTGTTTCCCCATCTATTTCCCATGAAATGATGGGACCAGATGCCATGATCTTAGTTTTCTGAATGTTGAGTTTTAAGCCAACTGTTTCACTCTCTTCTTTCACTTTCATCAAGAGGCATTTTAGTTCATCTTTGCTTTCTGCCATATCAGTGGTGTCATCTGCATATCTAGGTTATTAATACTTCTCCCTGCAATCTTGATTCCAACTTGTGTTTCATCCAGCCTGGCATTTTGCATGAAGTGCTCTGCATATAATTTAAATAAGAGTGATAATATACAGCCTTGATGTACTCTTTTCCCAATTTGGAACCAGTCTGTATTCCATGTACAGTTCTATCTGTTGCTTCTTGACATGCATGTAGATTTCTCAAGAGGCAGGTCAGGTGGTCTGATATTCCCATCTCTTTAAGAATTTTCCACAGTTTGTTGTGATCTACACAGTCAAAGGCTTTGGAGTAGTAGATGTTTTTCTGTTATATAATATATAAGAATATTAATAAATTTAAAGTGTACTATTTAATGATTTTTGACAATTGTATACAATGGTTGAACCATGACACAGTTATAATGTAGCAAATCTCCAGCACCACATAAAGTTTCCTTATAGTTAGTCTCCACTTTCATCTTCTAGCCACGTAAGACAATTTCTGATTTACTTTCTTTTGCCATAATTTGCTGTATCATTGCCCTAAAATTTCATATAAATGGAATAATATATCATGTATTATTCTGTGAATGGCTTCTTTCACACTGCATGATTATTTGGAGATTAATTCATATTGTAGTGTGTATCATACTCCATTTTTTTTTGGCTGTTGTTGTTAGGAGAATCTCATTGTATAGATACACCACAGTAAGTTTACCATTCACTGATTGATGGATACACGGATTTTTTCTACTTTTTAGCTATTATAAATAGAGTTGACATAAAAATTTGTATTTACATCTTTGTGTAAATTTATATTCTCATTTATCTTAAGAAAATACTTAGAAATGCAATTACTAGGACATATAAGTATGTGGTTAAGTTTGTAAGAAACCACTGTAGTACTTTCCAAAGTTGTACCATTCTGCATTGTCACTAGCAATGTATGAGCAATAGTTGCAAATTTATAATACAATACCACAGCCCGGATGCTGACATTGAGATCCCCACCAATCTTGTTGAGAGCTCCCATTTCACGTGTGTGTGTGTGTGTGTGTGTGTGTGTGTGTGTGTGTGTATGGATGCTCTCGTGTGTATTTAGCCCTATGCAATTTTATTGCACTTGTAGGTTTGTATATTCATTACCACAGTCAAAGTATAAAGAACAATATCATTTC
>SJYC01067461.1:0-10464 GCA_006408675.1 Madoqua kirkii
CCAGAAAACAAAAAGCGTCTCTCCTGCAGTAGGGATGAGACCATTGTCTGCTGGAGCGTTTCTGTCTCTTATACACATCTTATGCAATTTTATTGCACTTGTAGGTTTGTATATTCATTACCACAGTCAAAGTATAAAGAACAATATCATTTCCCTCAAGGATTCTTTTATGTTGCCCTTTAACAACTACACTTACCTCCCCCAGGCTCTCCCAACCCTCACCCCTGTCAAATAGTAATCTGGTCCCCATCTTTATAATCTTATTTCAAGAATATTATTTAAATAAAATCGCAGTATGTAACCTTTTGGGAATGGGAATGGATTTTTAAGCTCAGCATAAATTCCCTGGGGTTTCATCTAAGCTGTGTATATTAATGGCTATTTCCTTCTGTTTTTGAATACTATTTCATGGTATGTATATACCACAATTGTTTAACCATTCACCCACTATAAGATACATGAGTGTTTTTTCAGTATTTGGTTACAGAGAATACAGATGCTATGAACATTCACATACACAGTCTGTGTGTAACCAAAAGTTACAGTTTCTCTAGAATAAATGTTCCCTTTATGGATCATAACTTTGTCATGGTGAAGGGGTTTCTGTACCTCAGTGAAGCCATGAACCATGCCCTGCAGGGCCACCCAAAACAGACAGGTCATAGTTAAGAGTTCTGATAAAATGCATTCCACAGGATGAGGAAATGGCAACCCACTCTAGACCTCTTGCCAGTAGAACTCCATGAAATGCATGAAAAGGTAAAAAGATATGGAACCAGAAGATGAGTCCTTCCCCTCAGGTTGGAAGATATCTTATATGCTGCTGGAGAAGAGTGGAGGGCAATGAGTAATAGCTACAGAGAGAATGAAGTGGCTGAGCCAAAGCAGAAATGATGCTCAGTTGTGGATGTGTCTGGTGGTGAAATTAAAGTCTGATACTGTCAAGAACAATACTGCATAGAAACCTGGAATGTTAGGTACCTAAATGAAGATGAATTGGACATGGTCAAGCCAGAGATGGCAAGAACGAACATAGACATTGTAGGAATCAGTGAGCCAAAATGGCTGGAATGGTGAATTCAATTTAGATGACCATTATGTCTACTACTGTGGGCAAGAATCCCTTAGAAGAAAAGCAGTAGCCATCACAGTCAACAAAAGAGTCTGAAATGCAGTACTTGGATGAAACTAAAAAATGATGAAATGGTCTCCGTTAATTTCCAAGGCAAACCATTCAGCATGACAGTAATCCAAGTCTATGCTTCAAACACTGATGCCAAAAAATCTAAAGTTAACTGGTTCTATGAAGATCTACAAAATCTTCTAGAACTAACACCAGAAGAAAAAAAAAAAGATGTCTTTTTCATCATAGGGGGTTGGAATGCAAAACTAAGAAGTCAAGAGATACCTGAAGTAACAGGCAAGTTTGGCCTTGGAGTATAAAATGAAGCATGGCAAAGGCTAACAGTTTTGTTGAGAGAATATTCTTATCATAGCAAACACCCTTTTCCAACAATCCAGGAGATGACTTTATATATGGACATCAGCAGATAGTCAGTAAGGAAATCAGAATGATTATGGTCTTTGCAACAGAAGATGGAGAAGCTCTATACAGTCTACAAAAGCAAAATCTGGAGCTGAGTGTGGCTCAGATCACGAGCTCCATTTGGCAAAGTTCAGACTTAAACTGAAGAAAGTAGGGAAAACCACTAGGCCATTCAGGTATGACATTAATCCCTTACAGTGGGATGATGAATGGATTCATTGGGATTAGATCTGGTAGACAGACTGCTTGAAGAACTGTGGATGGAGCATCATATCATTGTACAGGAGACAGTGGCCAAAACCATCCCCAAGAAAAATAAATGCAAGAAGGCAAAGAGGTTGTCTGAGGAAGATTTACAAATAGCTGAGGAAAGAAGAGAAGCAAAAGGCAAGAGGGAAAGGAGAAGTTATATTCAACTGAATGCAGAATTCCAGAGAATAGCAAGGAGAGATGAGAAGGCCTTCTTAAATGCAAAAAAATAGAGTAAAACAATGGAATGGGAAAGACTAGAGATCTCTTCAAGAAAGTTTGGAGCTATCAAGTAACATTTCATGCAAACATGGGCATGATACAAGCAGAAACAGTAAGGACCTACCAGAAGCAGAAGAGATTAAGAAGCAGTGGCAAGAATACACAGAAACACTATACAAGATAGGTCTTAATAACCCAGATAACAACGACAGTGTGGTCACTCACCTACAGCCAGACATCCTGGAGTGTAAAGTCAGCTGAGCTCTAGGAATCATTGTGATTAATAAAACAAGTGGAAGTGATTGAATTCCAGCTGAGCTATTTCAAATCCTAAAAGATGATGCAGCTAAAGTGCTGCACTCAATATGTCAGGGAGTTTGGAAAGCTCAGCAATAGACACAGGAATGGAAAATGTCAGTTTGCATTCCAATCCCAAAGAAGGGCAATGCCAAAGAATGTTCAAACTATCATACAGTTGTGCTGCTTTCACATACTAGCAAGGTTATGCTGAAAATCCTTCATGCTAGGCTTCAGCAGTATGTGAACCAAGAACTTCCAGATGTACAAGCTGGGCTAAGAAAAGGCAGAGGAACCAGAAGTCAAATTGCCAATATACATTGGGTCATAAAGAAAGCAAGGGGATTCCACAAAAACATCCACTTCTGCTTCATTGATTACACTAAAGCCTTTGACTCTGTCGATCACAACAAACCATGGAAAATTCTTAAAGAAATGAGAATACCAGACCACCTTACCTGTCTCTTGAGAAACCTGTATGCAGCTCAAAAAGCAATGGTTAGAATTGAACATGGAACCATGGACTGGTTCCAAACTGGGAAAGGAGTACATCAAGGCTGTATACTGTCACCCTGCTTATTTAACTTCTATATGGAGTATATCATGTGAAATGCCAGACTGGATGAATCTCAAGCTGGAATCAATATTACTGGGAGAAATATCAACAATCTCATATATGCAGATGATACCATTGTAACAACAGAGTGAAAAGAAACTAACCTCTCTTAAGGGTGAACGAGGAGAATTAAAAGTCCAGCTTGAAACTCAACATTCAAAAAACTAAGATCATGGCATCCAGTCCCATCACTTCATGGCAGATAGCTGGGGGAAAAGTGGAAGCAGTGACAGACTGAGACATCATCTTACTGATAAAAGTCCATATAGTCAAAGCTACGGTCTTTGAAGTATTCATGTACAGATGTGAGAGCTGGACCTTAAAGAAGGCCTGAGCTCTGAAGAATTGATGCTCTTGAACTATGGTGCTAGAGAGACTCTTGAGAGTTCCTTGGACAGCAAGGAGATCAAACCAGTCAATTATAAAGGCAATCAAGACTGAAAACATAATGACCCCAAACTTACAGAATGCAAGAAAAGCAGTTCTAAGAAGGAAGTTTATAACAATACAATCTTACCTCAAGAAACAAAAAAAATCTCCAAAATAAAAAAACAAACCAACAACCTAAACCTAAAGCAATGAGAGAAAGAATGACAAATCACAAAATTATTAGAAGGAAAAAAATCATAAAGATCAGAGCAGAAATAGTTGAAAGAAAATGAAAAAACAATAGCAAAGATCAACACCAGACATAAAAATAAACTCAAAATGGATTAAAGATCTAAATGTAAGGCTGGATACTATAAAACTCTTAGAGAAAAACATAGACAGTACACACTCTGACATAAATTTCAGCAAGGTCTTTTTTGTCCCATCTTCTAGAGTAATGAAAATAAAAACAAAAATAAATAAATGGGATCTAATTAAACATAAAATGAAAACCATAGTAAAGACAAAAAGACAACCTTCAGAATGGAAGGAAATATTTGCAAATGAAGTAGCTGACAAAGGTTTAAACTCCAAAATATATAAACAGCTCATGCAGCTCAATGTAAAAAAAAAAATAGCAACTCAATCGAAAAAATAAAAGATCTAAATAGACATTTCTCCAAAGAAGACATATAGATGCTCAAGCACATGAAAAGATGCTCAACATCACTAGTTACTCAATTCAGTTCAGTTGTTCAGTCATGTCCGACTCTTTGTGTTCCCATGAACTGCAGCAGCCAGGCCTCCCTGTCCATCATCAGCTGCCAGAGTCTACCCAAACCCATGTCCACTGAGTCAATGATGCCATCCAGCCATCTCATCCTCTGTCGTCCCTTTTTCCTCCTGCCCTCAATCTTTCCCAGCATCAGGGTCTTTTCCAATGAGTCAGCTCTTTGTATGAGGTGGCCAAAGTATTGGAGTTTCAGCTTCAACATCAGTCCTTCCAATCAGACCCAGGACTTGTCTCCTTTAGGATGGGCTTGTCAAGGGGCTCTCAAGAGTCTTCTCCAACACCACAGTTCAAAAGCATAAATTCTTCGATGCTCAGCTTTCTTTATAGACCAGCTCTCACATCCATACATGACTACTGGAAAAACCATAGTCTTGACTAGATGGACCTTTAGTTATGAGAGAGATCCAAGTCAAACTATGATAAGGTATCATCTCACATCTGTCAGAATGGCCATCAGCAAAAAATCTACAAACAGCAAGTGCTGCAGAGGGTATCTAGAAAAGGGAACTCTCCAAATTCTTGGTGGAATGTAAAGTGATACAGTCACTAAGCAGAACCATATGGAGGTTCCCTAAAAAACTAAAAATAAAGGTGCCCTATGATTTACCTTCACTCCGATCTTCCTGGATCAGGAAGATTCTCTGGAGAAGGGAATGACTACCCTTTCCAATGTTCTTGCCTGGAGAATTCCATGGACAGAAGAGCCTGGTGGGCTACAGTCTATGGGATTACAAAGAATCAGAGACGACTGAGTGACTAACACTTCCACTCTCACACTATGATCTAGCAATCCAACTCCTGGATATATGCCCAGAGAAAACCATGATTTGAGAAGATACATGCACCCCAGTGTTCACTGAAGCACTATTTCCAAAAACCAGGACATGGAAAAAACCTAAATATCCATCAATAGAAGAATAGATAAAGAAGAAGTGGTAAATATATACAATGGAATATTACTCAGCCATCAATAGGAACAAAACTCTGCCATTTGCAGAGACATGAATGGATCTAAAGACTGTTGTACAAAGAAAAGTGATCCAGAGAGAGAAAAACAAATATCATATAATACTGATTATTTGTGGAATCTAGAAAAATGATACAGATGATCTTATTTACAAAAATAAAATAGAGACACAAATGAAGAGAAATAATAAATGGATACCAAGCGGGGAGAGTGGGTGTGATGAATTGTAAGACTGGGATTGACATATATATACTACAATTAGATAAAATAGATAACTAATAAGAACCTACAATGTAGTGTAGGGAACTCTATTCAGTGCTCTATGGAACATAAATAGGAAGGAAAACAAAAAAGAGGGGATATATAAATATACATAGCTGATGTACATTTTGATGTACAGAAGAATCTAACACAATATGGTAAAGCAAATATACTCCAATAAGAATTGATTAATAAATGACAGAGAATTGGTTTATACAATCTTTAGTCATTGTTGCTGTTCAGTATCTAAGTTGTGTCCAACTCTTTGTGACCCCATGGACTGCAGCACACCAGGCTCCTCTGTCTTCCATTATCTCCTGGAGTTTGCTCAAATTCATGTCCATTGACTCAGTGATGCTATAATCCTCTGCCTCCCCTTCTCCTTTTGCCTTCAGTCTTTCCTAGCATTAGGGTCTTTTCCAGTGAGTTGGCTCTTCACTTCATCTTGCAAAAGTATTGGAGTTTCAGCATCAGCATCACTCCTTTCAATGAATATTCCAGGTTGATTTATTTTATGATTGACTGGTTGGATCTCCTGGCTGTCCAAGTGACTTTCAAGAGTCTTCTCTAGCATGACAGTTCAAAAGCATCAGTTCTTCAGAGCTCAGCCTTCTTTATGGATCAACTCACATCTGTACATGACTACTGGAAAAAACCATAGCTTTGACTATACAGACCTTTGTTGGCAAAGTGATGTCTCTGCTTTTTAATATGCTATCTGGGTTTGTCATAGTTTTCCTTCCAAAGAGCAGCCATCTTTTAATTTCAAGGCTATAATCATGATCCACAGTGATTTTGGAGCCCAATAAAATAAAATCTGTCACTGCTTATACCTTTTCCCCTTCTATTTGTCATACCGCACAATTGCACTCATCTCACACGTTAGTAATGTTCAAAATTATCCAAGCCAGGCTTCAGCAATACGTGAACCATAAGCTTCCAGATGTTCAAGCTGGTTTTAGAAAAGGCAGAGGAACCAGAGATCAAAATGCAAACATCTGCTGGATCATGGAAAAAGCAAGAGAGGTCCAGAAAAACATCTGTTTCTGCTTATTAACTATGCCAAAGCCTTTGACTATGTGGATCACAATAAACAGTGGAAAATTCTTCAAGAGATGGGAATACCAGAACACCTGACCTGCCTCTTGAAAAATCTGTATGCAGTTCAGGAAGTAAGAGTTAGAACTGGACATGGAACAACAGACTGGTTCCAAATAGGAGAAGGAGTATGTCAAGGCTGTATATTGTCAACCCACTTATTTAATTTATATGCAGATTATATTATGAGAAATGCTGGGCTGGAAGAAACACAAGCTGGAATCAAGATTGCTGGGAGAAATATCAATAACCTCAGATATGCAGATGACACCACCCTATGGCAGAAAGGGAAGAGGAGCTAAAAAGCCTCTTGATGAAAGTGAAAGAGGAGAGTGCAAAAGTTGGCTTAAAGCTCAACATTCAGAAAACAAAGAGCATGGCATCCAGTCCCATCACTTCGTGGGAAATAGATGGAGGAAACAGTGGAAACAGTGGCAGACTTTATTTCTTTGGGCTCCAAAATCACTGCAGATGGTGATTGCAGCTATGAAATTAAAAGATGCTTAGTCCTTGGAAGAAAAGTTATGACCAACCTAGATAGCATATTTAAAACTAGAGACGTTACTTTGTGGACTATGATCCATCTAGTCAAGGCTATGGTTTTTCCAGTAGTCATGTATGGATGTGAGAGCTGGACTGTGAAGAAGGCTGAGCGCTGAAGAATTGATGCTTCTGAAGTATGGTGTTGGAGAAGACTCTTGAGAGTCCCTTGGACCGCAAGGAGATCCAACCAGTCCATTCTGAAGGAGATCAGCTCTTGGTGATCTTTGGAAGGAACGATGCTGAAGCTGAAACTCCAGTATTTTGGCCACCTCATGCAAAGAGTTGATTCATTGGAAAAGACTCTGATGCTGGGAGGGATTGGGGGCAGGAGGAGAAGGGGACGACAGAGGATGAGATGGCTGAATGGCATCACGGACTCGATGGACGTGAGTCTGAGTGAACTCTGAGAGTTGGTGATGGACAGGAGGCCTGGCATGCTGCAATTCATGGGGTCTCAAAGAGTCAGACACGACTGAGTGACTGAGCTGAACTGAACTGATGGGACCAGATGCCATGATCTTAGTATATTCAATGTTGAGTTTTAAGAGAGCTTTTTCATTTTTCTCTTTCACCTTCATCAAGACACTTGTTAGTTCCTCTTCATTTTCTGCCATTAGAGTGCTATCATCTGCATAATCTGAGAGTGTTGCTATTTCTCCCAGCAATATTGATTCCAGCTTATGACTCATCCAACCTGTCATTTCACATGATATACTCTGCATAGAAGTTAAATAAGCAGGATGACAATATACAGCCTTGAGGAATACCTTTTTCAGTTTGGAACAAGTTTGTTGTTCCATGTCTGGTTCTAACTGTTGCTTCTTGAGCTGCACACAGATTTCTCAGGAGACAGGTAAGGTGATCTGATATCCCCATCTCTTTAAGAATTTTCCACAGTTTTTCCTGGTCCGCACAGTCACAGGGTTTGGTGTAATCGATTAAGCAGAAGTAGATTTTTTTTCTGGAACTCTCTTGCTTTCTCCATAATCCAGTGAATGTTGGCAATTTGATCTCTGGTTCCTCTACATTTTCTAAATCCAGCTTGTACATCTGGAAGTTCTTGGTTCACATTCTGCTGAAGCCTAGCCTGAAGGATTTTGAGCATAATCTTGCTAGCATGTGAAAGGAGTACAATTAAACATTCTTTGGGATTGGAATGAAAGCTGACCTTTTCCAGTCCTGTGTCCACTGCTGAATTTCCCAAACTTGACATACTGAGTGAAGCACTTTACCTTTGTCACCCTTTAGGATTTGAAATAACTCAACTAGAATTTCATCACCTTCACTAGCTTTGTTCATCATAATGCTTCCTAAGGCCCACTTGACTTCACGCTCCAGGATGTCTGCCTCTGAGTGAGCGACCACACCTTTGTGCTTATGTAGCTCATCAAAATCTTTCTTGTATAGTTCTCTTATGTATTCTTATCATCACTTCTTAAGCTCTTCTCTTCTGGTAGGTTCTTACTATTTCTGTCTGTTTAGTGCCCATCCTTGCATGAAGTGTTCCCTTGATAGCTCCAATTTTATTGAAGAGATCTCTAGTCTTTCCCTTTCTATTGAGTTCTTCTTTTTCTTTGCATTGTTCATTTGAGAAAGCCTTTATCTCTTCTTGCAATTCTCTGGAATTCTGCACACAATGTTTAGTAGAAATTTGCAATTAAACCAACTGGACATTTTTTCCTTTTTTTAAGGAGATTTTATATTATGAATTGAAGTTCCTTCATGGTTATAAGGTGATTCAAATTATCTATTTCATATTGGATGAGTTGTAGTAGTTTGTATTATTCAAAAAATTGCTCCCTTTCACGTAATTTATCAATTTTAACATAAAAGTTGTTAGTAGCTTTCCCTTGTCATTCTTAAGTCTTCAGAATTGTAATAGACTGTATGTTTATTTCCCCCCAGAATTGAAATACTGAAGTCCTGACCCCTTTCAGGTGATAGTATTGGGAGGTGATTAAGTCATAAGGGTGGAGCCTTCCACCCTCATGTTATTGTTTCCATAAATGGAAACAATGCCCTTATAAAGGAAACAGGAAACCCTAGATTGCTCCCTTGCACCTTCTACCATGCGAAGATACAATGAAAAGAAAGCCACTCATGAACTAGGAAGTCCCTCCCCAGACTGGATCTGCTGACACCTTGATCCTGACTTCTCACCATCTAGCACTTAGAGAAATAAATATTTGTTGTTTATTACTCACCCAGTCTATGGTATTTTTGTTGTAACATTCCAAACAGACCAAAAGAAGGATCTATGGTCATACTCTCTGTTTCATTTTTGTTATTACTAACTTGTGTAATTTCTGTCTTTTTCTCTTTGTCAATCTTGATATAGATTTGTCAATTCATCAATATTTTCAAGGAACCAACTTCTTTTGGTCTTGCTGAGTTTTTTCCTATTGTTTTCCTGCTTTCAATTATTGATTTCTGTTCTTATCTATTATTTCCTTGTGTTTGCTTTGAATTATTTTGTTCTTCCTGAGTTAGGAAATGTGGGTATTGACTTAAGACTTTTTTTTCTAATATAAGCATTTAGTGCAATAAATTTCCTTCTCAGAACTATTGAGCTCTCTCTCGCATATCTTGAAATGTTTTATTTTTATTTTCATTCAGTTTTAATTTCCTACAAGTATCTTATTTGACCCATGGATTATGTAGAAGTTATTGTTTAATTTCCATGTGTTTAGAGACTTTCCTGTTTTCCTTCTGTTGTAAATTTCTAGTTTGACTCTGTTGTGGTCAGAGGATATATTATGTATGATTATAATCATTTTCAATTTGTTGAGGCTTGTTTTATGGCCCAGAATATGGTCTTGGTGAGTGTTTGATGGCAGAGGAAAAAAATGTGTAATGTGCTGTAGTTGGTTGTAGCATTCTGAATATGTTAATTAGATTCTGTTAGTTGATCGTGTTATTCTTTTACATCCTAGCTGATTTTTTTTCTCTAGTAGCTCTATCAGTTGCTGCAAAGAGGTTGAAGAATCCTTATAAAACAAGATTTTCCTCTTTCAACCTTAAACTCGATTGTTTTTGTATCATACATGTTGAGTGTCTGTTTTCTGTTGAGCACACAATTAGAATTATGATGTCTTTCTGGTGGATTGGTCCTTTAATTACTATGTAATGTTCCTCGTCATTTTTAGTAAGTTTCTTTGCTCTGAAATCTATTTAATCTGATATTTATATAATCACTCATACCTTGTTAGAAATGTTTATATGGTATGTTATTTTCCATCCTCTTACTCACAACCCACATATGCTGACTTTAAGATGAGTTTCTTGTAAACAGATGCACAGTTTATAATAATAATGTCTCAATTTAATCTGCTCAATCTCTGCCTTTTGGTAGGTATACTTATCTCATTCACATTACATTAATATATTTTTATAGTTTGTTTCCTGTTCCTCTCTTTCTTATTTCCCTTTTCAATCCTTCCCATAGATTAAACATTTTTAGGATTCCACATTGGTTTATTTATAGTGTTTTTGAGGGGGTTGTG